>LPNX011108111.1:98747-174446 GCA_001517045.1 Pseudotsuga menziesii
AAAAGCCATACCTTTAAACTCACCCTGAACACGATGTGGGTTTTTTATATTTTCTGCATCACCACCCAAGAAGAGTTTTGATATTTTATGCCCACTTCCCAAAACAGCTTCAATAGAAGCACTGGTTTTAATAGAGAGAGTGTGAATCGCTTTCAGAACAACGACGAATTTCAGAATAGCAATCCGATTTACTACCAACTCCAATGCTGAATGCGCCCTCCTCCACCATTTCCACCGCCTCTAACAAACCCAGAAGGACGGTAAATGCGCCCTCCCTCACTAGCCTGCGGCCTCCATTTAACCTTCAGAAACCCTTGCCATGGAACTTAGCTGGGAGAAGAAAAAAAATGATGTGTCTTCACGCGGGAGTGGAAGGAGTATCACTTTTAAAAGCCACGCGCTCTACCAGCTGAGCTAAGACAACTTACCTCATGAGCTCCAGGAAGGGGGAGCCGCATGCATGTGCCCGCGTGGCTTACATGCACCACACGGTATCTTCTTGCTTAAACGTGTGCTTAATTAATTATTCAATAATTAATTGGTTCTGCGCTTTTGTTGAATAACTATGAAAGCCACAGGTCATGCATTCAAACTCCAGGAAATAATCAGCCACAGGTCAGGCTTTCATACCCAGGAAATTGTCACTCACACGGTATGTAATCCACGCGGTATCTTCTTAGGCTTGGTATCTTATTGCTTGAACGCGTGCCCCACGCTGCAAAGAACAAGAAATAATTCGGTGACAGCAACGCGGCAAAGAAAAAGAAATAATACTCTCTTTAAAAATATATTATAAATAATAACAACCCACCGTGAAGTTATTACGGATCTTTTTTATTATTTGTTTGGGATAAAGCAATGGCAAACAATTGAATTATTTAGACAAATAAAATATATTAGAGATCATAATCTTATTTATGCCCAACGATACTTTAGAAAATAAATAATATTTGTTCGATAATTTTAAAAGTAACTGTCTGCTAGGTTACTCTCCACGACACTAGTTTGTAATAATAACGAAGCTCTCCATGTTATGGTTGGGATGACACTGAAAATAGTTTAAACTTCATACCTAATGCTTACATGGCTTATTTGAACATCAGTGACGTTCACTCTTTTCATCTTTCAATATTGTTGATTCAGTACATACACTTCGGCAGTTTACATTATTGAATCCTAAACAGTCCGTGTAATATAATTTATTATATCAATAGCTAGTCTTATTTAAATCAATTCTCTGAGCTGAAGTGGAGAACCTAGCTGGCTGGCAGCAATTTACAGCAGATATTTTACTGCCTGCTAGTCCAACTTTATCTCATAGCCTGCTACCGTTGCGTAGTAGATTCGTCATATATTCATAGGAAGAACTTTCGCGTTGGAAAAATCAGGTAAGATGCTTCCATTAAAAGTTTATTGTGATTAAAGAATTTTCTTTTGCAAGGTTTGCGAGTTCAGATTATTCTGATTAGTGTTTTCAATTGTTTCTGTTGGTAAAATCTCAATAGTTCTGAGATAAATAAAATTTTCAGCGCACAATGAAAGATAGTTTTTTTTACCACTGTTCCATAAGGGGGCGAGCGAGCTAAGAGTCTTTTAAAATAGAGCCCTTGAACCTGCCCGTAATGAATCCAGCCAGATTTAAGAGATCTAGTACAAAGTTGAAAATAAAAGCCTCTCTCGTGGGGTGCGTTGTCCTCCTGCCCATAGACCTACTCCATCCTGTTAAAAATATATCAAGGCAGTGTCAAACCGGTAGTTTTATAAAACTATCTATGTCTGAAGGTCCAAGGGATTTTTTTTTTCTTGATGAAACATTATAATACGAGCTTTATATATTTCAATATCCCAAGTGATTCAATTGGCTCTCCACTTTTTCTAAGCAGGGGTAATATTTGTTAAAATCCATCCCTACTGCGTAGAATCTGTTGGGCAATCAATCACTGCTCATCGACTCAATTAAATCCTTGCAGTGTTTACGTGCCTTCCTGTGCCCCTCCCTTGGATGGCTCTCTCGGTGAATAATCCCGGTTAGCAAAAGAATAATTATTCAACATCGATTTGACTATATGAGCTCCTCAAATGCAGAATCGACGTAAGTAATAGCATGCCTTATATCGACTGATATATAATGGCTTCTATTGGCCTTCTTTGATAAGGTTGCTGGTGATGAAGGGTTCTTAAACCGCAAATAAAATTGAAGAGAATCCTCGTTCACATATATATTCTTATCGATTCCTGTTATCACACGATTCCGAGATGATCATATGATAAGGATGACATGTTAAAGTCTCAATATAATAATTTATGAACATGGACTTCATCATTTAAACTTTAAATTTCTAAAGGAGATTTGGAGAAAGTGTTGACAACTCACATTATTTAATAAAATTATTTCAAGTAAAAGTCATCTGTATAACATATCTAAATTATTTTGGGTTTAGTGTGGTAATTTAATAGGTTTATTTATTAAGAGGAAATTAAGTTTTAGTCGATTAGAAAATAGTTTTAAGTCACATTTTAAAATTAATAATTAATTTCTATAAAGAAGAAAAGTTTGCTGCTATATTAAAAGGGTTTGTCAATCCTGCCCACAAGAAATTGGAAAAAGAAACTTCAATTTATTTGTTCTTTAGGTATTGTGAGATTTAATATAGAATACAGTAAAGTATTTCTAAGATTTCTGAGATGAAGCATTACAGTTTTTGATCTTTAAAAGTTGTACTTTACAATATATTTAAATTTTGATTATATTCTTTAAAAACTTTTGTAATAAGATTGTTTTCTTTATTTTCAAAAGGACAAATTAATGGAATATTCCCACGCCAAATGTGTAAAGTAATCACATAATCACAACAAAAACATGTGACATTTCACGTGCACCATCGACTCCTTGAGCATTATTGTCTTCATGCTTTGGTTGCCGCGGTCGTTAGGTTAGTTTTCAAAAATTTGTAAAAGGTTTAAAAAGGTAGAGGGAAGATGTGCCCGACATTGATAAACATTTCGGGATAGGGATCCCATTAATTGTATAACTACAAAGAATTGTTCCAAAATTTTGGGTCAAGTTTGTTTCAAATGAAATGACGAAATGTGAGTGTAGGAGAAGACCAATCACCTTGAGTGGTCTACACTTCTTTGGATTGGTATCATAATACACAGACTCCATGTAGGTTGGTTGGACTCTTGTTTATGGGTTTAGGTTTAAACCCCACTTTCCCTAGCGCTAAGATTGCACACCCCTATCGTTAAGTGTGTTGGCCAAAATGTCAATAAGGGAGTCTTATATCTTATACATTTCAAAATGTTATGAATGGAGTATAATGAACTTTATAAAATAAACTTACAAGATAAATCATCTCTACTTGCAATTTTGTAAACCATATTTTAAAAATATATATATATATATATATATATATATATATATATATTAAGGTCATTTATTAAGTAATTATTATTTAGTTATTAATAAATAATAATTAAACAAAATTATCACCTTGCCGCTCAGTATAAAAACTTAGGTAAACCATTAGGTAAATTTCGAGGGCATTAGTTAGGTGGTATAACACGTACCATCAATAAAAATAACACATGTCAAATTTAAATTTAACCACACTGCCCAAGAATAAAAAAATAATATAAATTAATGAAAGGGCGGTGGAGAAAGGAAGGCGGTGGAGGAAGGAGGAATAAGGGAAATTTTTATGGAAGAATGGAGGGAGGGGGGAGGTTGGATTTATTTTGGGGAAAATTGTACTCTGCATGAGGAAAACGAAGAGGAAAAATACTTGAGGAGGGGGACAACTCAAGGATGAGAGTATCTGTAAATGACTGAGACTGAGAAGATAAAGAATGGAGAGGAAGCTGCTCTCGATATTATTGGTCTGTGGGCTTGGGGGCTAGGAAACCCGTGGGTTTCCTAGGGCCAGCACATGATGAGAGCTGGTCGGCAGGGTGGCACATCATTTTGTTGATTAAGGTTCGGACGAAAAGCTGGAAGAAGAAGGAGCCTACAGGGTTTACGACAAACTGTTGGATCTACCACAATCACTATTTACAAGTATTTAAATTTCAGGTATGTAGATATTAAACTCATGCATGCTATTATGGTCTAATTTATGAAAAATACATAAAGTTATAAATTTATCAACATGTACAGTTCCAAATTTTTACTTGAATATGCTTACAGTTCATACTAGTACTTGCATATGTCTATAAAATTTATAGAACAGACCTGGATATAAATCTGTAATGCAATCTAAAATGTTTTGATAGAGAACATTACAGAGACTTGGACACAGTGCTCTAACCGTTAGTCAGAGTACTACACTCACCTAAATCCTCCTCCTCCTCATCCTCGATCTCTAAAGTTACCACCCCCCTTGGTTGAGGGAATTGTTCATCAGCTTGTTCATCTTGCATCTGCACATAATTTTTCATTAAATAGGTGTCTACTTCCTTCTCATGTGGTGATTGGTATTGCTTGCAATCCTTTTCATCATGTCCCACATACTGACATAATTAACAATAAAGGCGAGCAAGTATACATATTATCTTATGTAAATACAGACATTCCTCCAAAAAATGACCTCTTGTTTCAAAAACTTGACATTATGGCATTCGTTTTGAAGTTAATGGATTTTGTGTTCCTGATGCAAGGTAAAAAATGAAGGATGGACATGAATCCTTATGATGAACTTCAGTTTTGCATTTCGTACACTAGAATTCATCATGTATTTCTTTTCCATTCTTGATGTCTTGTATTTGCAATGTTAGATTAGCTAACTATGACTACATTTGCATCATTCCCATGCCAATTTATCCAACTGGAAAAGCTTCGAAATTCATAGCAATATAAATATCTCCGATATCGGACACTATCTTATGCTATATCATGGGGACACACATATGCAGTAACAATGCAATAATGAACCATTCTTCATGTTGGATGTCAAACATTTGGAAACTTACCTAGCCATCAGGTTCTTAAACCTTTCGTTGGAATCCCAAATAGACTCATTCAACATTTGCTTGATCTCCTTTAACTCTATGATGCACTGTAACTAATACTTGTTCTTTGTGAATTCATATACTAGCCCAGATCGAATACAATCTAGTGACTTCTGATGGTTTCCTACACTAACCACATAAAAATTCATGTACTAATTGAGAGGATGACCACTAAAGGTTGTGATCATCTTATCCCTTTTTATGGCCTCATATTGGGCCTGTCTAATGGTCTAGACAACCTCACACAAGAACCAATGTTTCTTAGGGTCTTCCAACCCATTCCGATCGAATATAGGAAATATTATGTTTCCCCCAAACATCCTATGTACTTGGGGTACTAACAAATTTGAAATGAATGTTCCATGAGTAATAACTATCTGACCACTATATTGGTTATTGCTATTACTTTGATTTGCAAAAATGCACTTCAAAATAATTTTGGGTCTTACCTCTAATGATGAATATGTATGTCTATTTGTTAGTATGTTGTAGTCTTGGCCCTTGTATGGAACTCACACTTCTTCTTCATCTCCAGAAATAAGTCAATATTCCTCCTCTTCATCACAAGATTCTTCGTAGATCTATGGGATGAACTTTCCATCCCCTCTTCCAATTGCACTACATCTCTCTCTCTCTCTCTCTCTCTCTCTCTCTCTCTCTCTCTCTCTCTCTCTCTCTCTCTCTCTCCATGTTGCAATTCTTCTCCTTTTACCCAACCAAAATCTTCTTCCACTCCTTAGAAGGCCACCATCTTCATCATCCTCACTATCGGCTAGGAACTTCTGAGCTTAGTTTATCGATCTTTTTCATAAATTCCTTCCTTTATGACCCATGTCCTCTACGCATAATGATTTACTTCTGATATTCTATCATTAGGAATCCCTTTCAACAAACTAGTAGTTTAATCCAGAACTTTATGGATTTCAAATATCTACCTATGGGTCCTTGGAAGAATTCTCTCTCCACTTCACTAATTGAATTAATAGCTTCTACAAAAATCTCAGTAATGTATCTTTAAAAAATGCTATTGACCCAAAATTTGACATTCTTAGAGATAGGATTACTGAGACTCTCCATCAGTTGAATCAACAAAGGAATGCAGTCATTGGTTTCTCCACCTTGAAAATCTATCCTCCTCAGTTTCTATGATTTCCAATTATTCATACAATACTATAGGAAATTATCTAAAGAAATTTTCATGAATACTTGAGTAAAGATAACTTCCTACGCATTTCGTTGGAGTAATCCATGACCCCTTACTTTCTTCTTGTGAAAATTCTCTAGTTTTTTAGTCTACCCAATCCTGGATATCATGACTCATAGGATGCCAAAACATGTCCCGTTCATGATAATCCCAGTCTCAACAAAAGAACCATTTTTTGGCTTGCTTCGAATAACCTAGGTTCAACCTTCAGTCCTGACCAACAAAACCCAAGGCATTTCCCTGATAGAGAACAACACCATCAAAAACACCTACGATGCAATTCACTTCTCACTTGAGATACCTATAGGGACTACATGAACAATCCTTACGCGGTGATAAAAGGGGATCTCTTCATGGAATAATTCAGTAGACTATACAATGATCTAGATAGGAGAAAAATCATCGAAAGATAATAATAAAATAAGGAAACTGTAACGTCCCTCTACACATGAATGCTATTTTACGTGAAAGTTGGGCAAAAGATCTGTTTCACTGCTACTTGTAAAATACCTCTATCACCTTAGTACCAATTTGTGTGAAAATGGTAAAAGTATTTTTAATTACACTGTAACTACAAAAGAAGAGCATCATGTTAGTCGCATATAATTATAAAAAAAAAAACCTGTGGGAACCTCTTTTGTGCATTTTCATTTTTCTAACAATCCTTTAGCATTTAAAGTTTCTTTAACACCTTTTGACATACTTGAATTAAAAGCATCTTAACTAAGATATGGTTCTCTAAATGAGTAAAGATACTATTTCAATCATTTCTTTTTATCGTGAGTGTATCTATCATTAATGGTGTCGAGTTATTTGTTCGTAAGAACCTGCCAATATCTATCTCTAACTAAAAAAAAAAGGAGGTGTATTGCCATTAACATCACATCTTTAGAACACTCTGTCTACAGAGTTATTAGTCATGACAGTATCTTAATGTGAGTTGAAAACATATTTATGAAGTTTAAGGGGTTTAGTACACAAGCGTTAAAGTGAATTTAAAACAAACATAGTGTGTAAACAATATCATGAAGATAACCATACTTTTCTTGAACATCATTATTAAAGTAAATAATCATTCAACAAGAACATAGCACAATGTTATAAATACATGAAAACAATGTACTGAGAGTTAAGCATCCAACAAAAAAAAGAGACACTAGTGTACGTGGTTCACCCCATACTTGGGGCTATGTCCACCAAAATTAGTCACCTTCTTTCATTAAAAAAAAAGACATATGAAGGTACAATTCTCACATCCTAAGTGATGTGTTATCCTTTTCTTTCCACATTTTTCTCATGAAAACCAAGAATATGTTTTTGTGCTGAACCCGATACCCCTGTAACCCTAAGGGCATCTCTAAGAAAAATATCTAGGTAAGCATGCCTCGCCATTTTTCTCATTATTGAAGCATACATTTATATAGGGATAATTGTAACAAAATCATCCCATCGTTACATAAAACCCTTATAATTATTTACCCAATTATACACTTAATGATTTGTCATTAGTTAGTCATAACATTCTTGTGATTACCACCCTTTCATTTTTCCATATTCTCATAAGACCTTCTAATCCACTCAACAGAATGGTTTTATCAAACTATCACACTTTTTACTTCTTGGAAACATACTAGTATGGTGACTATTGGAACAACATACACATCTCAAAACCCCTATATGCATATGTAGAAACTTAAGGCTTAAATTAAAAACCAATCAATCGTAAGCTGAGATTAACAACCTTGGAACAAACAAGGGAGAAAGATAAATCCCAACAAGTTTTGGAATTTTGTAGGATCCACCAGTAGGGATCTGGCCATCGATAGGGTTTAGGTCTCAAAAATAAAATGCAATGGAGGCGCACTAAGGCTTAGGATGAACTCACTACCCAACAGCATGCCCAAAACATAAGCTGTAAAAAAACTTCCAAAACATGCCCGTGGATTTGCTGTATCCATACTTAAATGGAAGGGGGCAAAAAATCATACTTCAATCAACACCCATAAAATAAAACTAAATTGCCATTAAGGGTCGTGCACCTCCATAATGTCCATTGGAGCTATGCTCATAATAATGCATAAAATTTTGGGAACAATTCTCTCCCACAATTATCACCCAATATGGGAACATTAGCGTTTTTAGATGGGTGTATTTTAATAAACTTGCAGCTATTCTAGTATACCTGATTTTTTCTAACTTAAGACAATAAAACAACACAAGGTTCCACCTTCATACAAGGTCAAACCTGCAACTTAGTAAGACATGCAAAAACCCACTCTAGACAAAAATTATAGGTCGTAAGGTAACTCTAACATGCACCATCTAGGTTTTTTGTAAGGCTTCCCACTCATATAATACATTCGAACCCATATTCCATGGAGAAAAATGGAAATGATTTTGGGCTTAAGAACATATACCATCAGTGCAATGACCCTTGAAAAAATATCCTGGAATACTAAGAAACACTATGATCCATATACTACAAAACTGAAGGTCATTCAATGCATCGGAAAAAAGGAAACGTAAGCAAGAGCCGATCCTACATCAGTAAAATTGCAGGAGGCAGCGAAATACAGTCATGATTTTAATTTCTATCAAGGAGTTTCAGGAGCAACGTTGTCCAATCTATTTGAATAATTTGATTATCACTCACTTAAGAGTGTATTCTAGAACAACCGCAAAGCTCCAACGTGAAATACTAGGATTGTATTTAACAAAAATATACCAAAGTTCAAAAGCAATGTATTCTAGATCTATTTAAGATATGAGATGGTACTCACGTAGAGCCCAGTTCCATGTTAAAACAGAACACCAATGCTAATTACAAAGAGCATTGATCTGAAATAGATATGGAGAAGAACTACACTCAAACTTATACTTCAACGATCCTCTATGGGAACGGGTACATTGTTCCACAGCCTCACACGATCTCCATGGAAGCCACCTCGTTATCCCATAGCCCCAGGGATCCTCAATCCAAACTTTCCGGATATTAGCTTCAGGGTGGACTCTCCCCATAGGATCCCAATGCCGAGACACACGTAATTCTATTCCAAAAATTGACCAGCAAGCTGAAGGAAACCCGATTTAAAGGATATTGGAGACCCCTTTCAATAAAACGCAGATATTTTACTCTATGCAAAATCATAAATCCCTCTCCTCCTAGGCAGAGATCTTTTCTTTAAACATAAATAAACAGAAAAACTTTGAGATGGTTTTCACAGTGATTAAGTCTGCAACCTCCAACCACAGAGGTCGAACCTCATAGAAAAACATAGAGCCCCCTTATAAGATGCAGAGCTGGTTATTTTCTCTAGCTCCCCGTGTCCCCCCAGGATGAACTTAGTGACTTATTTTATAACCCAAGGAGATCCATTTTTCTCCTAAGTTTCTCCCAATTCTCACAAGTAAAGGCAACAAAAAATGGTCATTGACTTAGCTAAGGCAACAAAAAACCACTGACTTAGCTGAGGCATGACTCCCTCAGTCTCGCCATCAATTATGCGGCCAGAAAACTTCCTCAAGGGAAAGCATTTATATAGAATAATGTGTGTTCTTTAGGTATACCTTGTTTATAGTATTTTCCTTAAGGAATATTATTAAGTCGTTTTCCTTTATTATGCCCACCAAATATATATATATATATACATATACATCCTAACTTTGTATAAGATATATGTCAAGCATATAATTAATCTCATTAAATGGTATGTACCAATTCATTAAGTGGACTGATGATATATTCCTATGTTAAGGTGACCATAATATATATAGACCCTCAACAATCAACTCCTTAGGTTGGTTTCCTCACTTGAAACTTTTTAAAGCTTTTAACTCTTTTACGCCTTTTCGTTCGAATTATATAATTGTGATCCCCTCTATCGTGGCTTAACCACAATCAGTTTTAAGTAACTAGGCTACGGTATCCTAGTTGGGATTGTCTCGGCATAGTAGGAATCCATAATGGGGCGGACCTTATTTCTAGTACTGCCATAGCCCAAATGATACATGTGACTAAGGTATAAATTGTGGCTCTTTTAACTGTTCATTTTTAGCCCTTATGGGCTTAGTTTTTGGTCGTTAAGCTATGTTGATGTCTTAAGTTTCCTAAGTATTCAACTTAAGAACTTATATAGTATTAATTACATGGTTTTACTAGTGGGGCCTTGTCCTTGGGCTCCTCACTAGAAAACGAGTATGTTATACATTCATCGAGACACATACTTAGGGTATACAAAGGGGGACATTACATTCTTTCCCCCTAAAAATAACACCGTCCTTGGTGTTCTTGTGTTTTCCAATTCCCCCTTCTCAAGAGTCATCCTTTCTTGCTTCGCCTTTTCCGTCCAGATCTCCTTCAGCCTTTCCAAGTTTTTTTGCAAGTTGCCATTTTTTTCCCAAGACCTGTAGTTTCCTGTAACAAGATTATCCCTTCCACACATCATAACTTAAAACATAAATAATGGATCTTTGTGCAACACCACAATTTCAATTAAGAAAACCATTCTTCTAGTCTTTATAATAACACATGATTATTTCCCAATAATGTACTAGATTTATAAGAATTCCACTTGGAGGCTTTTAACTGCCCCCCCTCCACCCAAGGAAATCCTTTCTTTACATTTACACATTTAAGAAATGTAACCGTGTAATTACATTTTCTTAACACATTCTACATTCTTTTATGTTTCCAAACTCCCTTCAATTCCTTTTTTCATTCTCATGTTGACTTACAACAATTTCTGAGGTTACTCTCCCTTTTAACCCCTAGTTAAAAGTTTTCTCCATAGCGACATCAGACAACGTCCTGTCTTCTAGATGTTTAGAATTTTTCCTAGGCCTTTTGCCACACCATATGCCTAACACCAATTTTCTCATGTGGAAATCACTTGCCTAACACCATTGTGCTCCTGTAGCATATATGCCTAACACCAGTGTGCTCACGCGGCAATCACTTGCCTAACACCACAGTGCTCCCGCAGCATCCAAAGTTTTTCCTTGTGCGTATTAGTATAAATTTTACCCTTGCTTATTGGAACACACACTCCTTGGTGCTTGCATGACTTTACTCTTATTGTCCCGATGCGTGAGTCGACTATACAGTCAGTCAAATCATTCATTGATAAACCATAATTTCATTAATTAATCATTAGCATTTTATAAGTTGCATCAATTTTACCTCCGTTTATGAGTCATTCCACCATGTGAATCATCCAAAATAACTCCTTACTCGTTCCTGAGCAATTGAGCGCAACTTGTATATGCAAGTGGATTTCATATACCATAGTGTATGTGGAGCATGACCACGGTTATACTCCGAGTAAAGTTCTACAATGTCAGTATATAAACATCATAATCCACAGTTAATCCTTGGTTTATAAAACCTCGAAATTTTCCAGTTTATAATAAGTAAAAACATCACCCATTCTAACCCCATGATTTAAACCAGTGAATCTTTTTACTAACCGTCAATACCAACTAATAGAATTCCTTTCATAACCCTACACTGTTAGTATATCATTTGCAATTACTAATAGCAAATGAACATATTTACTCATATGTCTTGGGATAGTTACGAGTAAAGGGACACTTCAATCTTACGTGACAATAATGAGTGATAAGTTTAGAGAGGTAATAATATTAGGCGATATCTAGGTCTATCTCCCTATTAGTATCTTTTTAGAGGAATAGTACAAATATCAACAGGACTCATCATTTTTGGGTAGGCACCCTCTTTTGTATCCATCTATGCATACACTGGTAAACATTCTTGTATGGACGGTGTTCATTGAAGTTAGCAGTAGGATTAAAATACCATTTTCCTCAATTTGACCCACAACAATCATCATACACAAGTAATCGGTCATAATTATCCTCGTAAAAGTTTCTAGAGTTTGAGAATGATGATTTTCTTCATAAATTGCAGCCATGATGCTTCGCATATCTCATGTCTCCATTCCTATGCATACTTGTTATAATAATCAAAGTATGTGTGAGATGTACTTACCCCTCGATAACATCCATCTTGATGTACTATAAAATTACCTATGCACAACAACCTTGTTAGTTTCGTATTTAAGGTTTTAAGAGGATACTCATCACCTTGTCCCAAATCGATCGTCTTATCAATTTCTAAATTATCAACATCATGCTTCCTTAATTCAGCAATGGTAACATTCTAGATATTCAACGTGAACCCTTTACAGTTCTACCATCCCAGACATTCTTGTTTTCACAAAAATTACCATGAACCTACAATTGAGTTGTTAGTACATATAACATAATCATTATAGAAGAAAATTCTTTCCAACAAATAAATGAAAAGATTTTCTGCCTTGTTATACTTTTGTGAAAAAGACTATTTACCACTTATCTCTAAGCCCTTTCGATTCTAGTTATACCTCATGAAGTTTAATCCATTAAGTCACTTATATTTTCCATACTCCTTTTCTTCTACCAAGGTACTTCAATTTGATAAACACGCAATTCAATTTGGACTATATTTAGAAGGCATTCATTGCATTTTCTTTCAAACCATTTCAATTGTTTTCTCACGGAAACCCTAAAGTTACCAAGTTCCTTTTCGAGTAAGATTGCTTGATATTCTAAGGAGCCATTAATTTCTCAAATAATTTCGAGTGACAATTAATTGCATTGTAACTATGTTAACCAATGTCCATTATATGGGAGTATCTCTAGTAACTATAGTTTGTCATATTACAATAACATGTATTACAACATCATGCATGGAGATAGAGTTATGTATGATATGCCACTCAAATTCTATTAAGGGACATCCTCTCTAGTACTTTAACCTAAATCAATCAGGTTAAATACATTTGGTCTCTTTTTATACATTTGTTTTAATTGGATCCATTCTCCCCAAATTCACAACGACAAGCATAATCTTTTTGGTAGTCCAAACACTTTATTGTAAGGGTCCTATGTAATTACATCTTGTACTTACTAAGACCTTATTTCACTAATGTTAACTAACTGTACATGAGTTGTATTCAGGAACCATAAAAATGGTACTTATCTCACTTATGATGACTTGTTCGTCAATTCTCCCGCAGTTGTCTTCGATTAATTTATCTGGGAAGCGTTTCATGGTTAGTGCAGACATGAATAAAACTAAAGGAACTCGCTCAAATCAGCATATGAGACTTCATAAAAGTTGTAGGCCACATCTTGCATTTCACCCCTTCATCATAAATGACTCAAGCGACCAAATTATTATTTACCTTATTACCTTTTTAACTCTATCCCTTCCATACTTAGATTCTTGATTGTACCTTGTGAGTTACGTTCTGCCCATTTAGGCCCAAGTGTTCTGACTTGGGCTCTCATATCACCTATAACATCAATCAGATGTAGCTAAGTTGGCCTATCTAGTGTTTGAATGGAAAATAAATTCTTCCTCTTGAGTGCTAATTTGTCTTACTGCAATTGTGTCCTTGTAATATATAAATTACCGGGGCAAGTCCCATATAGGCATGGAAAAACTCGGCTGTCATTCGTCCGTCCATTGTACCCGCCCCTCCTCTAGGAAAATGTGGAAATAAATAAGTGTCACTAACCGGTGCTACTTGCCTTTGCTAACTGTAATTTGTTCACGGATAACTTGGCACGAACACCTACCTACAGGGCACGGGGGATCATCCAACAGATGGGTTCCAAATCTACACGTACAAGAGCTTCATTAATGCACCAACCCTAGTTTAATGGGGTATAGGTTCAAAAGCAATGAGACTGTAAATGCCAAGCTGCACCTTACTTTATAGCTCATATTGACAACTGAGTAAGACTAGCATCAACACCTGTATCGCCTGCCTCTTGGATCAACTAATCGAGCATCACATGTATTCCCAGCATGGGGTACCGGCATGGAGTGTGTAAATTATTGGCATTAACATCTGGTATTGAAAAATACTACCAGCATTGTCTCTTGGCATTGAGTGATCGAAACCTGGAGGAGTACTGACATAAACCTCCTGAGTATAAGCTACACCTAATCCTATACAAAAGTAGTTAAAGGGCAGGTGTTATTAAGAGGAAAATCCAGTTTAATTGCCCGATACACCCGAATGCTATTTTGGGTGAAAGTTGGGAAAAATATTTGTTTCACCGCTACTTGTAAAATACCTCTATCACCTCAGTACCATTTTGTGTGATGGTAAAAGTATTTTTAATTATGCTGTAACTACAAAAGGAGAGCATCATGTTAGTGGCGTATGATTATAAAAAAAAAAACCTGTGGAAACCTCTTTCATGCAATTTCATTTTTCTAACAATCCTTTATCATTTAAAGTTGCTTTAACACCTTTTGACATACTTGACTTAAAAGCATCTTAACTAAGATATGGTTCTCTAAACGAGTAAAGATACTATTTCAATCATTGCTTTTTATCGTGAGTGTATCTATCATTAATGGTGTCGAGTTAATTCTTTGTAAGGACCCGCCAATATCTATCTCTAACTAAAAAACAAAGGAGGTGTATTTCTATTAACATCACATCTTTAGAACCCTCTATCTATAGATTTATTAGTCATGACAGTATATTAATGTGAGTCCAAAACATATTTATGATGTTTAAGGGGTGTAGTACACAAGCATTAAAGTTCCTTTAAAACAAACATAGTGTGTAAAGAATATCATGAAGATAACCATACTTTTCTTGAACATCATTATTAAAGTAAATAATCATTCAACAAGAACGTAGCACAATGTTATAAATACACAAAAACAATGTACTAAGAATTAAGCATCCAACAAAAACAAGAGACACCAGTGTACGTGGTTCACCCCATACTTGGGGCTATGTCCACCAAAATTAGTCACCTTCTTTCATTAAAAAAAAAACAACATATGAAGGTACAATTCTCACATCCTAAGTGATGTGTTATCCTTTTATTTCCACAGTTTTCTTATGAAAACCGAGAATATTTTTCCCCGCTCAACCCGAGACCCCTGTAACCCTAAGGGCATCTCTAGGAAAAATATCTAGGTAAGCATGCCTTGCCATTTTTCTCATTATTGAAGCATACATTTATATCGGGATAACTCTAACAAAATCATCCCATCGTTACATAAAACCCTTATAATTATTTACCCATTTATACACTTAATGATTTGTTATTAGTTAGTCATAACATTCTTGTAATTACCACCCCTTCATTTTTCCATATTCTCATAAGACCTTCTAATCCACTCAAGAGAATGGTTTTATAAAACTATCATGCTTTTTACTTCTTGGAAAGATACTAGTCTCGTGACTATTGGCACAATGTACACATCTCAAAACCCCTATATGCATATGTAGAAACTTAAGACTTAAATTAAAAACCAATCAATCGTAAGTTGAGATTAACAACCTTGGAACAAACAAGGGAGAAAGGTAAATCCCAGCAAGTTTCAGAATTTCGTAGGATCCACCAGCAGGGATCTGGCGATTGATAGGGTTTAGGTCTGAAAAATAAAATCCAATGGAGGCATGCTCAGGTTTAGGATGAACTCATTGCCGAACAGCACGCCCAAAACGTAAGCTGTAAAGAAACTTCCAAAACCTCCCCATGGATTCGCTATCTCCATACTTAAACGGAAGGGGGGGAAAATCATACTTCAATCAACACCAATCAAATAAAACTAAATTGCCATTAAGGGCCATGCACCTCCATAATGTCCATTGGAGCTATGCTCATAATAATGCATAAAATTTTGGGAACAATTCTCTCCCACAATTATCACCCAATATGGGAACATTAGGGTTTTTAGATGGGTCTATTTTAATAAAGTTGCAGCTATTCTAGTATACCTGATTTTTTTCTAACGTAAGTCAATAAAACAACACAAGGTTCCAGCTTCATACCAGGTCAAACCTGCAACTTAGGAAGCCATGCAAAAACCCAGTCTAGACAAAAATTACACGTCATAAGGTAACTCTAACATGCACCGTCTAGGTCTTAAGGTAAGTCTGTTGAAGGGCGTCCCCTCCTTGTTGTTTGGAAAACTTGTTTTTCCTATGATTTAACCATGCCTTTTAATGTTTCAATTTTTCATATTAACGAGATCACCAGTATGTTATCCTTAGCGTGTTCGAGACATGCTCTAAGGCATTATCTGAACCTGTTATAGAGCCCTCTTCCTTGACCATCATATCACTTAGTTGCTTGCTATTTTAGATCTTTGGAGCTGTGGCAAAAATCGAATTGACGAATCGATGTTATTAAGTGAAACTTTGTTTTTCTTTTTTAGCTCTAGATGAGTAGCGGATAGGGTTTTGTTTAAATGGATGCTGAGTAGGTATAAATTTTGTTATATTGATTTCTCATGTAAATATTAGGTCCATGGAAAGGAGTCCATATTTGATCAATGCCAGAAAGGTAAAAAAAATGTTGTATCGATTTCTTGTTTAAATCTAGACAATAGATTAGTTAAAAAAATGACTCATTGGATGCATGGTAACTCGGGAGAATTCCATGCATGTATCTGGATTGGTATATGATTCTTGTCATAGGATCTGAAATAATTACATAAGTGAGCATGGTAGGTAATAAGAATCGCCTTTTTGAGTCAACCTGATTCTTGTAAGGTTGTGCTTTCTTCTAGGCTTTAAGCATGCATTTCATTGCATTATTTAGACAAATTCATGTTGATTGAGAAAGTATATATCCCTAGTTCATTTTTAAAAGGTTCAATAAAAATAAAAAAATATACCATAGTGTTTCAGCAGCTAAGAGTTACTTCTCGAGAGAGATTTAATAAGAACAAGGTGAGCAACATGATTGTTGATAGTTGTAACCTCTTATTTCAATGAATATTGCATGATGCAACAGTATGGTGGATGTAGCCTTGAGTTTGGGGTGAACCACATACATTGGCGTCCCTCTGGTTCTGGTGTCTAATTGTTTACTTTTCCATGTACTTGTGATGGACTAATTGTTTTAGAAATGATTATTCAAGGAGAACTTATTGGTATCTTTGGTATACACCTTAATATTGTTTTAAAAGCACTATGATGAGGAAATTCTTGTAAAATTATGAATAATAACAAAATGTGGAGGACCTCAAATAATCACACTAAGATACTGCCATCAACAAAATTAGATTGTCTTGACCTTAATTATTTGTAAAAGATATGCTATGAATAGAATATGAAGTATAAGTTTTATGTTTCATTAATTAGAGATAAATAATAGTCATTAAACAGAGAACCTTTGCTTAAGGAGACAAAAATCCTTCACCAATGATAATAGATTTATTATGGTCTCAACCTCTTGAAATCTTGACGTATTTTATTTCATGCATTCTTGTAATGTGCTATGTTAGGTAATGATGATGTATTGGATCTTGTGTATTCTTGATGTGTTTTATCATATGTACCTCGATGTACTTGAATTATATTCTAATGATATTGGTGTAAATTATCGATTCTTTCCACCTGAGTGTTTTCAAATCCAAAGATTTTGATTTGAAATTTATAAATGTGGGGTAGAGGTTAGTATCATTGTTTAATGTCTCTTCCTATATGTTAATGACAAAAACATGGATCCTAGGAGGAATTGTAAAAAGCTAAATTTATTACATTTGTCTTAGATTATTTGAGAATAGTAAGTTTTCCCTTATGACTAACACCCTTCGGACGATGGTATTATTTTATGGTCCAACTCTAACACTCATGAGCCCTTAAGGGTAAATGTTGTCGAAGGTATGGGTTCACCTATGATGAGGAAAAAAAAAGAGAAAAAATGACTTGGTTAATTGGGGTTCCTTACACACATCTTGTGTATCGACATTATATTCCTGTCATGACTCTTATTCATGCTTTTCACTACAACAAGTACAATAGACTTCTTCATATCTCACTCTTGACTTTTTTTCTCCTATTTCTTCCTAAACCAAAACCTAGCCAAGCCCTAAATCTCAACCCTTTTACATTTGTATAGCTTCTAATAATTGATTTTACATCCCACACCCAGTACCATTAAGTGGCCAACTTTTTTAACTAACTCACCACATATATTTAATGTTCCCCAAAAAATTGCCCAAAATTCTAGATTTGACACATTCCTTCTTTGATCCATTGCAGCCTTGTTCACACTAAGACCGAACTTCTTAAATCTTCTTGGGCATACTTTACACACTTTCTTAATTCCCCCCAAAAAAAATGTCAATTAAATATCATATAATGAACTTATATTTTGTATGAGTGGATCTAACAAATCAAAACATGTGTTTCCTTCTTGGAGGTCATAGGTTGGAATTCAAAAGAGTGAGATGTCTTTGTCTCACAAACAAGGGGGAGCCTCACTTTAAAAATACATTATTGTTATTATTATTATTAATATTATTATATAAACTTAAAAGTATTAAAAATATATAATTTCCATCAATTTCATAAACTTTGTATATATTTTTAAATGAGTTTTCTCTAATTTAATAAGTTGCATCTCCAAACATTGAAATATGGATATAGGCTATCATTATAACAACCAACTTTGATATACTTTTCTCTTGTATGTATCTCCACTAAAAACTAGCAACAACCATATTAATAATATTCATATGTTCGAATATTCCCATAGGCATATATTTGACAATGCACATCAAATTACCTCCACTCTTTGTGCCCATGCTACAAGAATGAGATTTTTCTGGATTTTAATAGGTGTTCTACTCTTACAACAATTGCACATTAGTTCAACTCTCATTTTCCAAATAGAATTTGACTAAACCTTATGCACATTAGCTCAATTCCCATAAGGAGTTCAATTCTCACATGGACTTTGCATTACCATGCCACTAAGTGCAATTATTACTTGAGTTAATAGGAGTTTATTAGTAGTTAATAGAATTTTATTAGGATTCAGAATAAACCTTTTGCACAATAGTCGACTCCTAACTACTAGATGAAGTTCCGTGGTAGTTTCAATGTGAGAGGGACTACACATGACCATGCCATTAAGTGCACTTATAACATGGCATATTTTTTATTTTTTTCCAATAGCACATGTGCACTTATCACATGAGCTATCTTCTATTTTTTTATAATTGCTTGAGAATAATTTTGAAAGATGACCATATAATCAATTTTGAGAGTACATTTGTCTCAATCTCCCTCAATGTAGGGAAATCATATATGGTATTTGACCCCAAATTTCTAAGATATAGGCCCCTATGGATGTAATATAATTATTTACTAGCACATCCACTTAACTTGTGGTTGGTGAACACCTATAGGTTACCAGCATAGATCCATCTAAAAGGGGATCAACAAAGCACTCAAAGGGATCAAATCTCAAGTTGTACACTTCTTTTAGAGTGGAAATGTTGAGAAAATGTGTAATCCAATATTTATAGTTTTAATTTATGTAATTTATGTTGTTATATATATATATATATAATTATATATATATATATATATATATATATATATAATTCTAAATATTTTAAATTTAATTTAAAGAGACATGTTATTTTTAATCATGAGTGCGGCATCTTTTTCTTACTCTGTTTTATTAGGTTGTGGAATGCACCTTTTCCATGCAACAAGTTAAGTACCACTAATGGGTTATATTCTTTTTTTAAATAAATTTTATTTTAAATTTGTGACCGCTACCATAGAATCAATCTAATAATCCTCTCATCTAGAAAAACCATAAATGCTTGTCTAACCCAAAATGTCAAATAAAAACACCTATAAATATAATAATTGGGTAAAAATACAATTATTAAAGTGGCACTATTTTGTTGTGTGTTATGGATTCATATTTAAATACTCTTCTTATTCTCTTGTAATTACTGTTTCGAGTTCAAGAGTCCTATTGCTTTGACAATATTGTCGGAGTTCATTCCAGCAAATTAGAGAAGAAGTTTCTACCAAGGGTTCTAGGAGTTCAAGGGTTCTATTGCTTCCACGGCAGTTCGTTCCAGCAAATTAAAGAGGAACTGTCTGTCAAGGGTTTTAGGCGCTTTTCAGTCATTTTCGGGCTTTTCAGTCAACAAAAATGGCTGATTGTTCTTCATCTTCATAAGTAATGAACTGGGTGTTGCTTTTTTGAATTTCCAATATAAAATTTGCTACAGTGTGAAGAAGGACATCGATTTTGTTTTGGATGTCTACGGAGGCAGGTAGAAAGAATAATATATGGAAGTTTCAAAGCACCTGCTTGTTTGCCTTGTATGCATACGGCTTATCATTGCCAAAAATCAATTGGTTTGTCCGATATTCGGCGGACTCTTCTCGGCGATGTCGTTGAAAGATATGAGGAATGCCAAGCCCGAGAAGCTGTAATTGAAGCGAAACATGAAAACTTGTTTTATTGTCCATTTTGCAGTATTCCGTGCGAAGTAGACAAATGCGTACAAGTTTTTGACTGTCCAAACCCTAAATGTTTAATGGTTTCATGTATCCAATGCAAGGAGCCCAGTCACCTACCTTTACCGTGTGAAGAGAATGCGAAAACATCTGAGACTGCTGCTTGTAGAAAAGTTGAAGAGAGGATGACAAAGGCAGTTGTAAGAGAATGTAAAACCTGCAACTCAGAGATATTAAAGATTGATGGATGCAATAGGGTGACGTGTACTAGGTGTAGAACCACTATGTGTTACGTTTGCCGATAGGCCATCTCGTCCAACTATGAACATTTTTGTGAGCATCATGATCACCGAGAACCTGGAAAACCCTGCAAATTATGTAAGGTCCAAAAGTGTAGTTTGTGGCAGACTGAGGTAGACGATAATGTGGCACTCGAAGCTAGGGAGGAAGTATTAAAAGAATTGGGAGACAAAGAATTTGGAGATCAGAAAATTGGGCCTCCACTACAAAAGCAAACAGTACAATTGTCCAATCCGCCTCTGCCACTAGGCGCAATAGAATTTGTTTACAAGGATATTCACGTTAATGTTTATTGGGATGACCACCATAATGTTTATGGGTATGTACAAGGTAACGAAGCATTGGAGGAGCAGCACATCCAGCAACTGCTACAGGTAGTTGCTCGTCAGTTTGCAAACATGGCGAATATCCCTCCACCACTGGTTCCACCACAGATAGTGAGAGCTGATGTAGATGAGCTTGCAAATATACAATTACAGGCTAACGAAGGGCATGCCAGAGGTAAATTGGAGGAGCAGCAACTGCTACACCTAGCTGCTCATCAGTTCGCAATCATGGCGAATAAGGCCCAGGAACCTGACAGAGCTGTGTTGGAGGAGGAGCAGCACATCCCTCTACCATTAGCTCCACAAATCGTGAGAGCTGATGGAGATGATGCAGATGATGATCACGTTGCGAACATGGATGTACAAGGTAACGAAGGACACAGAGCTGAACTGAAGGAGCAACCACTGCGACACCTAGTTGCTCATCAGTTTGCAAACATGGCGAATATCCCTCCAGCAGTAGCTCCACCACAAATCGTGAGAGCTGATGCAGATGAGCTTGCAAATATGCAATTGCCGGCTAACGAAAATGATTTGAGGGAAGGACAAAGGGCTGAAGGTAATGAAAATGACAGAGCTGTATTGGAGGAGGAACAACACATCCCTCCACCAGTAGCTCCACGACAAATCGTAAGAGCTGATGATGAGCATGCAAATATGCAATTACAAGCTAACGAAGATGATGGGACCGAAGAACAAAGGGCTCAAGATAAAGGAACGATCAAGGATGGCGATCTCCAAAGCAATTGATTTCGGTTCAATCAACTTTGGTATGTTTTTAACTTTTGTATGTTTTTCTTTAGTTTATTTAATTTAGTTATTATAATTAATATACACGGAACTCTTTGATTTAATCACTTACTTACTTTCACATACTTGATTTCATTTCATTATAATTTTCTATATTTAGTGTTTTTCTTTAATGGAACGGTTTTCCTACACAATGGCACTGGATAGCAGAAGTGCAGAAGTCTTTCCTTACCTATAATTGTTAGAAATACTAATTATGGGCTGGTCTTCATATATTGTTTAGCGGATTTAGTTGAAGTCTGTAGTTGGTGATGTTATGTAACTTTTACTGATATATTAAAGAGTTTAACTATCTATAATGTGAATAAGTAGAATTAAATTTATGAAATTAAGATTTTAGGTCTATAGTTATTGCAAACTTTAACCCATCATTCTATAGCTTTACATAAAAGCTATTTACTTGCAGTCAAAGCTCTATAAATCAATAGTTTATGGTTAAATAGATGTTTATTTAAAGACACACTAAGTTAGGTCTATAGTTATTGCAAACTTTAACGCTTCACTCTATAGCTTTACATAAAAGCTATTTAGTTGCACTCAAATCTCTATAAATAAATAGTTTATGGTTAAATAGATGTTTATTTAAAGACACACTAAGAGTTAACTCAAGTTTATCCCTGCAAAAATAAGTGTGATTAACAACAATGACCAAGGCCTTAAAAAACATATAAGTTTTTTACATTATAACAATAGCCGCTAGAAACCCAAATGTAGATTAGGGATACAGAAATCCCCTCCTTTGTTTGACTTACAACCTGCATAAGAAGGTTAAATAATAATAATAATAATAATAATAATGATGCAAGGTTAATGTAAGAAGGTTAAGATTATTATTCTTATTATAAGAAGGTTAATGCAAGGTTCAAGCGATCATCATTATTTCAAGTAGTTCGGAGTTGATGTATCCAATCTTTTGCAGAACTTAATTAGAAAACACGACTCAGCATAGAAAACTGCAGTGGATACCTATTGTATTGCTCATATTTAATCCTATGTAGAACTTAAATCTACGCTGCATAAAAGCTTTGGCTTGAACCAATACTTCCATTGCTACCCATGGAGTTGTTACTAGGTAGTCTACAATTGACATCTATATAATATAGATATGAATCGATTCTCATTGCAAGTTTCCAAAAAGCCAATCAAAACCCTACGAATGGCTCCTAGTTGTTCCTTTCAATTCTTTATTAGATATTTCCACTCGGAGATAAATAAAGTAGAGGACAAAATAAAAATGGTTTTCTCGCCAGGTATTGCTATACCTAGATTTCCGTCTATTGCTACGCAAGATTTCCATTTTAAAAGATGTGGGACAATCAGTATAATCACTTTGAGAACCTTGAAACATCCATAGAAGGTTAAATACTTTTAAGAAGCCTTAGAAAGGTATTTTCTCTTTAGCCAATTTTTCTGCATTGCTTCCTCCAAACATGTTTGATTTCCTCAACCACTTCAGAACAAGCTCTTCATTTCTCAAACCTTTTACAAGCACATTATTGACATACCATAGAATTTCACAATGAGAATTTTATGTATTTCTTCCCTCATTATAAGAACTTTATTATAAGAACTTTATAGTAATACTTTTTTGGTGTCTATCAGCATGCCTTCTTTTCTTTAAAATTACTGAAAAAGCATGGCATAAGTTATAAAGTACATAGCAATGTGATTTTCAAGTATCATATGTATTTTCTTTTTGTATGGGCTTTTTGGATCATAGATTTAACAAAATATATTTTTGTTATTATAAAAAAAATGAGCTCACTAATCTTCTAAAGAGCTTTAGAATTAAAGTGAAATAACTTATTTTTCAAAGTAGAGTTTGAGGCCAAAATATTTAAATTAGTATTGCTCGAGAGAGAAGCTGCTCCTCTAGAGTTAGAGGTAACTCCCTAAAGAGTATGTACATTCAATTTGTATTTTCATTTTGATATGAAGGAAATTCCATAATCCTAATTTGTAGCTTATAGTGAGTTTTCTCACGGTAGATCTTGTTTTATTATGTGGAATATGTAAATATCCATAAAAGTTTATGAATAAAAAAAACTCTTGATAATTCAAGTTGATCTTTTTCTTAGTAAATGTAATTATATGAAACCATGCGTGTTTATCATCCAACTAACTCGTGTTTCTATGCCTCCCTTCTTGTAGATGCGCTATGGATGTAGAAACTTGTTACTTGGTGCAACTGAAGATAATGAAACAAAATCTATACATACAAGTTGTCCTAGCATAGTTTACATTATCTTCTTGTTTTGTTCGAGGTGTTGATCTATTCAAAATTAGAGTGTTGATACAAAATTTTAGTTATGAGACATTTGTTAGAGTTATAATGTTTGTTAGCCTTTGCTGCCACCATTAATAGTGACTCTTTGTAAAGCTTATTGAAGGTGCCAACAAAACGAATTTAATTTATATGTATGTATATGATGGTTTTTGTTTTGAAATTGTTTTTTTAATGTGAATTTATATGCATATGATGGTTGTTGTTTTCATATTGTTTTGTTCTTTTTACAATAGTATCATTAATGACACTTTGTAACAATTATCAAAAATGTCACTATAAAGCTATTTGTTTTTTGAATTTATATGCATGGATAGGATGGGTATTGTTTGAATTTATATGCGCCGATATAATGGTTATAATGGTTATTATTTGAATTTATATACATGGCTAGGATGCTTATTGTTTTCATGTTATTATATTCTTTGTAGAATATATTAGTTTAGCATGTATTTAAATACACATTTTGTGTATGGTGTTATGTATTTCTATTTTCTTCTTATTCAATGCTTATTTATTCATTGGAGTCAAGTAAATTTTAAATAGCTAGGAGAATTGTCTTTCCATATCTTTTTACAACTTCATTATTACTTCTTGTAAGGCTTTTTTTTATGTAATATTAAAATTTTGAATTGTGGTTTTGAGTGTGGAATCATTAGTATAATATGATTTTCATCCTTTGATGGATATGTCACTAAAAGAATTCAAAGCACTTAAAGGGATTGAGGTCTTGAAAAATTTAATGTTGTCGCTTTTATGAGTTAGGAAATGAGAATATCTATGTAGTTCGTTTCTCAAGTCATCGTCAACTACTTTTTCAATAGATTCAAAGAACATGTAGATTTATCCTTATAAAAAATCTTATGCATTCTCCTTATTCACAACTAACGCCTTTGTAGGTACAGTTTTTCATGTGGATCAATGGTTTCCATCATCAATAATTAAGAAAGAATATGATAAAATAAAAGACAACAAACTCAAATCTTGTAAACTTTTCATCTTGTAATCTTGTAAATGTTGGTTTCATAATCTCAATCCATTTCTTAGTTCTTCATGTACTTCGTGCTTAATTCTTATAATACTATTTGTTTATAAAGATATGATAGTGCATGGAAATATTAAAAATATTAAAATATGTGAAATGGGAGTTTGAGGAGCTTGGTGCCATTTCCTAGCATGATATTCCATATAGCCATTTGCCTTGAATTCTAAAATTTATATATTATGATGTGACTAAATTCTTAATTTCTACTCGTTTGTAAAAAATCAGATGGAATCTCAATGTACCAATCGTCGATTTTTTTGACGAGCATCAACTTATGTATCTTAGTTTTCATTTCATGCAGGATTATAAGTTTTTCTTGACTGTGATGTTCTCTCATGTTCCAACCCATTCCTTCATTTGAATAAAACTTATTTTAATTTTTTAGGGTGTCTCTTTTTCCTTGATTTCTATTCAAAAATGGATCTCCGTAATTAGCATTCATATTCTTATTCATGAATTTTATGATTTGAAACACTACCTTCTTTGTCGATCTAGCTTGTTATTATATGTATCCCTTTTTGGACATGTGTGGTGGATAACATGTGTGGAATATTTCTATCAATAATTATCACATAAATAATTCCATGGGTACAAGTGGTCATAGCTTAGATTACCATTTGGTCTAGTGAACCATTTTGTAAAGTTTTTTGTTCCATATTTTTAGTCCTTTACCATTGTTGTAATCTATAGTGTATAGAGATGTATTTACACCATGTCCATGTATGATTAGTATTTATTTTGAACTAGTAAATGGATAGAATAGTAATTATGGTTCGTGTTTCTTGAGAGTATTACTCTAAACACTTGTAACAACTATCATGTAAAATACCCCTTATACATTAATGTTGTGTTTCGTTGTTACTACAAATGAGTCAAGCTATTAGCGGCAAATGTTATTTCATATCTAGATGTCCAAAAACCATGAGTATTGTAATACAATCATTGAGAATTTTATTTAATGTAAATCCCTTAAGATATTATTCATAACAACAGCATGCAATCATCATAGTGCCCTCAAAATGACTTACTAAGCATACGATAAAATAGTAAGATAATAGTAACATTTTGATTATCATTTATAGTATTAAATTCCATGAGAATATTTACAGAAATACAATGAAGATAGTAAAACATTTCAACACACAGAGACACCAATACTCAAGTGAAAATAAACATCACAAGACGCAACATGAAAAGACACCGAAGTACATGGTTCACCCGAAACTCGAGGTTACGTCCACCAAACGGTTGAATCATGCGACATTTATTTTCATAACAAGTTACGATATGCACGCCATGCTTTCTTTTTCCTTTTCTCATGAACTCCCTCTCTAGGAGTTAATCCTTAGTCTCTACTAACAAAAACAAAGGTCCTTGTGAATCGAGAGGTAACAATTATTCTCATCATAAACTCAAGCCTAACCCTCTTTTGCTTAACCCTTCTTAAGGAGTCATTAACTTGTCAATGCTAGATCTTTTCCTTTGCTTGTTAATGCAGAAGAGGGAGAAGGTTGACAACTAAGCACAATGAAGGTTAATAATTCAGCACAGACACCCACTAATATTAAGGTTGATGGTTTTAATCATGAGAACCTTTGAGATACCCTTTAAATATTTCTATTTTTAAAACCGAATGGATCATGTATAAGAGATTTTCCAGCAGAGTAGCACACTTGCTCATATTTTATGAGATGGGTTTCCAAGATGCGAACGAATGACCAGCAATGCTCTGAGTTCAAATGCAAAGACATGAATAACATTGGACACATAGAAATCCATAAAATCACAAACAAAACAAGTGAACACCAATATATATCATTAATTAATAATCGTGCTCATGCCCATCAGATTTTTTTTAATAGACAATAGAGCGTTACGGTCTAGTATGAAGTCGTAAGCATAGCTCCAAACTAGCTATGACCTAAATCGTGCTCATGCCCATCTGATTTATTTAATAGACAACAGAGTTGTTATGGTCTCCTATAAAAAAAAATCATATGCACAGTCCCAAATGTAGAGACATACATAAAAATGACTGAACATCAATATATACCAATAATTGATAATCGTGCTCATGCCTGTAATGTCCCTCTTATACACCCCAAAGTAATTTGGGTTTCTGAACGTATGTTGTACTCATTCTTCTGGTGAGGAGTTAAAGGGCAAGGCCCCACTAGTAAAAATGATAAAATTAATACAGTCTAAGTTCCAAGTTGTAGGCTTAGGATCTGGACACAGCTTAATGACCGGAAAATTGAGCATATGAAGGCAAAAGAGTAAGATTAGGGATCTAGTGTTTATCGCCATAATCATCCCAAACTAAACTACCATAGCCTAGCCTTTAGCTATAAGTATGATTGAGCTAGGATGGAGGAGATTTACCTTCTTATTGACTTCGACACAGAAGGGTCGATTAGTCATAAAGTTTAATCGAAAAGAAATTCAGGTAAAAGTATATATAGATGGGGGTGGGGCATTATTTCATGCATGTATATTATGTATATGAGTATTATATATAATAAGCAAATAAATGAGTTTCATATATAAGTATATATGAAGGACATACTCATAATAATGGAGAACTATATTATGCATGTATATATATATATACATGAGAGTATTATATATTTTAAAAGGGAGCCCTTCGAAAATTTATAAAAAAGGACCTTACATACAATCAATGCCTTATACTTATAGTTGGACGTTATGTGGAAAACAATTACATATATATATATATATATATATATTGGTGGAGCACTATAGTAAAATGACCTACATATATAGAACTTGCAGTAGAGATTATACATAGAACAGTATTAATGTTATGCCTATTGATTTCTCTTAATTACATTAACTATGGATAGTCAACTATCATCAAATTCTTGGATTTATAGCCATTTATTTGGGAGGTGTTGTTGAATTCTCTTAATTATATTGAAAACTTCTTGAGAATCGCTTGCGCCATGATTGCTTTGCAAAAGAAATAAAATGAGTTCTTATGGAATGCCAAGTGCGAAGAATGTTTTCAAAGGCTTAAGAATATTTTGATGACCACACCATTACTACGAATTTCGGATCCCTATGGGGATTTCGTTGTTTGCAAGGATACAAGAAAGGAAGTGCTTGGAGGAGTCCTCTTGTAGAACGATCATGCGATCTATTATGAATCGTGAAAGCTAAAAGAGCTTGTGCAGAATCACCCCATGCACGATCTTGAGTTAGTGTCCATCATCCATGCTTTGAATATGTGGAGGCACTACTTCATTGGAAGGAAGTTGCTTCTGAAAACAGAAAATATGAGTCTAAAATATTTATTCGATCAACCAGATCTAAATGCAAGGCAAGCCAGGTGGTTGGATTTCCTTAGTGAGTACTATTTCAAGCTAAATCACATTAATGGAAAAGTGAACAAGGTTGCTAATGCTTTGAGCTAATGAACTCATATGATATATGAGGTGACTTTAAGCGAAACTAATGCAGATCTGCATGAGACGATTAGAACGAACAACAAAGTTGACCCCTTCTATGTGGAAATCCTCAATAAATTCCAAGAAGATAGGTTGTTTCAACAACAAAATGAATACAAGGTAGATGAATCTGGACTGCTATGGTCCAAGGGTAGATTGTACGTTCCAAAAGGAGGGGACATTCAATCCAGCATCCTCATGGAATTTCATCGGGAACCCTACTGATGGCACCTGGGATATAAAAAGATGATATACGCTATTAAGAGACACTATTTATGACCTAAGTTAAAGGATGAAATTGTGATGTTTCTCATGAAATGTCAGGAATGTCAGCTAGTCAAAGTTGAGCATTAGCATCCTTTAGGATTGTTGCAGCCATTACCCATTCCAAAATGGAAATGGGAGGTCATTAGTATGTATTTTATCATTAGTCTACCAAAATGTAAGAAGCAAAATGATTCTATTTTTGTGGTCATTGAAAAGTTGTCAAAATCAGTACACTTCATTCCTGTGAAGTTGACCTACAAGGTAGTGAACATTGATGATATCTTCTTGAAGGAGATATTTAGATTGCATGGGATACGCCAAGGCAATCATCTAGAATCGAGATGTTAGGTTTAAAGGAAATGTTTGTAGATCTTTATTCTCTAGATTTGAGATGTAGTTGAACTTTAGCACTGCATATCACCCGCAGACATACGGGAAGACAAAAAGAGTAAACCAGATTGTTGGTGACATGCTTAGAATGTATGTCATGAAAAACCCCACTAAGTGGGAATACTACCTACATTTTGCATATTTTGCGCATAACAACGGTTATCAGACTTTCGCCAAGATGATTCCCTTTGAGGTACTCTATGGATGAAAGTGTAGAACATTGTTTACTTGGTATATCCCGGTGGATCGGCTCATGTTAGGGCCTGATTTATTAAAGGAATTTGAATAGCTAGTTACCAAGGTCCAAGTGAAACTTAAAGAAGCACAAGACTGCTAGAAAAGTTACGTGGATCAAAAAAGAAAAGATAAATACTTTCAAGTAGGCGATCATGTCTACTTGAAGGTAAAAGAAAAATGAAGCTCATTGAGATTGGGTAGGTGTGGTAAGTTAGCACCTAGATTTCGTGGAACTTTTGAAATACTAGCCAATGGCATATGATCTAACATTACCCGCGTATGTAAGAGTCCATAATGTGTTCCATGCATCCTTGTTAAAGAAATATGTTTATGATACTAAACATGCAGTTGATTGGTCCTTATTACAGGTGGAACCTCAAGGGGAGTTTTCCCATGAGCCTATTCATATATTGGACAAGAAGTAGGTGTAGCTCAGGAAGCACACCATAGTCTACTTGAAATTGAAATGTAATCACTTTGAGGAAGATGAGGCTACTTGGGAGAATGAAGCCACCATCAAAAAGGCTTACCCTGCCTTGTTTCATGATGTCATTCTCAGTCCCTAGAACACTAGGGATGGTGTTGTTCTAAGTGAGGAGGGATGTAATATCCCTAATTTTGGACCTAACATTTATAGGCATGAGCGTATTGATTATGATGTTATCTTGATAGTTTATTTTGATATATTGGGTCGAGGACCCACTTCATATGAACCTGAATGATTTTTTTATATATTGGGTGTAATCCAATTATTGATGATACATATATACATGCTTGTGTGTTGGGAGTGAACCCTGAAGCACATGATTGGTGACATGTTTTGTGTTGAGCGCGGAGCTCTCGAGCACATGGGTAATTAAATTTTTGTGTTCTGAAAGAAGCTATGAAGCACTTGAGTACTTACATTTGTGTTGAGAAAGAAGCTCTGAATCATAGATAATATAATTGAAAGTGTTGGGCATAAGCCTTGGATCCTTCCATGTTGATGTTGAGCACAAGCTCTGGAGCATCAGATCATTGGCCATTATATCCCTAGGTGTATCGTACAAGTACATCCTAGCATTAGTGTTGAGCGAATAGTCTGGAATTGCACTAAGTTTGTAACTCTTTGTTTAAGCATTGAGTATGGGCTATGGTAAGAGCTAGGGGTTAATGAAAAGAATTTAATAATTCCCGAGTGAAATGACTGGAGAAAAATATTGATCTCATCAGACTTATTTATAAGTGATTAAATGAAATTTTGAATTTATGTATTCTCATTAAGTACTGAATAACTACCATGTTATATGAGGGAATGCAACTTGCATGGATGTTTATAAATGCCTAACCTAGTATACCTAACCATCTACCTATTTGACCTAGAAGGAAAAACAAGAACTGATCCACACCTGATATATTATCTAGGAAACCCTACCTTAGGATCTCTAAGCTACTTGCATGTTGGAGTCCAGCTCAGGGGGATCTAGATTTAAACCAGGAACGGTTCTGGGTCATGGTTGGGTGGAACGTGGTAGTTCCCAAGTAATTCGGTCATCTAATAAAGAGGTCAGATCTATATATGAATTGTTAATGCTAGTTATTTGTGTGTGTAGGTTCAACCATTAAAAGAGCTTCAAGTTACAGTTATGAAACCCCAGACTTCCTATTCCATTTTTCTATAATAAATGTTGGATATGTTAGGAAAATGATTACATTGCATTTCCTAACCCTATCTGTTGTTCTATTTTTAAAATCTACTAGGGTTTAATTTTTAAATTATAACCCTAGGCTGTAAGTTATTTTCTATACCAAGATTTACCCAAGGTTTATTCATCACCTCACTTCTATAATTTTAATTCATTATAAATGTTTAGCAAGGGTTTTGCACCCTAGTTTTAATGTCTGTAGTTGAACCTGTGTTAATTACAAAATAGAATTTATTTCAAATCTATTACCTATTTGTTCTTTTAGCCTTTATACTTTATTGACATATTCCATTTGTCAGCAGAGGCATGTTTTAAATTTAAATAGACTAGTGCAGAAGTAAGATTTTATATATATAAATATAAGCTTACAACCTAGTTAACCTAATCTATTATCTACAACAACAATATAATCTATATATATATATATATATATATATAAACATTTAATATGGAAATACAAATCTAAACTACCAATACAATAATTATATCTAATGCACAGTTTATAAACATTCCATATAAATTCCAAGATAAAAACCAGCAAGACCTTTCAAGGTCTGCATACTTAAATACATGCTAACTAATAATTAATTTCCATTAAAATAACCTCATCATAAGCAAATAAAAATGGTAAGAATAGTGACCATTCATTGGTGTAAAATAAAGTTCCTTTTCGTTATTAAAATCCACAGTCGTAATATTATAAATCTACATAATCAAAGCGTATTCCATAAAATCGAATAAGTCCCATCCAATATCAACTCACAACTAACGTATAATAATAAACAAATAACATGACAATATAAACAATTAAAACCATGTAATTACGTTAAATTCATGGGAACAGTTCCTGTAGACAACCATTACCATTTTCATTTACATAGACTACGATGCCCCTTTATAATAAAATCTACAGTAAACAATAGTACCAGGAATCAAAATATAAACCTCAACAAAGTTTTATACACAAAGGTGATAGTATCGACTCAAGTGGGAACCCAAGCCAAATCGTAGGCCATAAATACAAACCCCAACATTAATACATATACATTAATCGTTTAAGATAACCTAATCCCTCGTAACCATATTTAAAATAAAATCATCATAATTTCTTATACAGTCCAAGTAAGTATTCAAACTATGACCAAGATTCGAATCTTGTAGCATCGTTTTACATCCATCACGACCATGCTATACACAAAGGATATGTGGGCTATAATAATAAGTTAAATACGCTATAGAAATTTTGTCAGACCCTCATTCTTCCCCTCCATTGCAAGCACCACCTCAACCATATTTAATAAATACACAGTCCCCTAAATCAAACCCTGCATTATCATGCCCTATCAACAAAATCAATCTAGAACAACGATAGCAATTCTAGTTTTACACCCACGACTAATTTATAATTACACCCATTATAGATTAATAATTAAACATAGTAATTTTTGCAATCATTCGAGATATCATAGTTGCGATGGAGACCGCTCATGCCATTCACGGCATGGCCTCAACCGTACGCTATCACAAATCAACAGCTAAGTTTATAAATGGAAGCATTTATAAACAAGAAAACCAAATATGTGAATGCCACATAAAACCCAAGTCAAAATAACAACAGCGTAAAATAAAAAAATGCATTATAAATCTATTTACACATTAACCATTTAAGTATTAAATCGAGTTTACGCAGTCGTCCAATGGCCATGGCACCATGAAAAGCAATGGGGTTGCCTTGGTTTTAAACCCACAAACTAAAAATTATTTACCATTACATATAGAGCCTGTCGAATTGCACCAAACTCCCCTTTGTATTTCCCACAATATAATTTTAGTTACAGTCCCAAACTTTGTAAATACAGGCCTGTAGGAAAAATGAAAAATCCCACAGTGAAAACCCAAACCAAGGGACGATTTAAAAAAAAGTCCTATCCATAACGTCAAGAGGTGATAAGTGTAGGTTTTCTTAATAGGCTTACCATGCACTCGATGGCATCACCATGAACTGGTTGCAAAGCTTGAGCCATGAAGCTCCATGCCAACCCTGTCACCTGCAACCACCAAGTAAACGAAGGATGACAAGTATGAAGCCAAGATAAGAAAACAAACAAATACCAAATACTGTAAAAACAAAAACGATGGACATAGCCTCATTACCTTCAAATTCTCCTTCGCGCACAAGTCAGAACTGAGTGCAAGCAAAACCCAACGAAATGACCACATCCATCATGAGCCAAGACCTAAGCTTGGGCTATCACGAACACCAAGGAGAATTAATGGAGCTAGTCTATCAATGATATTAACATTCAAAAACCACTTCTCTAAATTCTGTATTCAATCCATTATCATTTTCCCTGCACACCTTAAAGCCCAAGGTATATGTTTAAACCATAAGTTATATTCTCTATCCCTAAGTCATATGCAAGGGTATAAGTATTATATGATTGACATGCTCTAGGTTCTAAGCCTTTAAACATTAGCTTAACGATTTCCTTAGGCTCTAAGCCAAGGACCATGGCATATGAAATATGCCATGGTAAGATCATTATGTACAATGCGGAAATTTGGCCTTTAGTAAAAAATTATAAAACCTGCCAAGAACAATAAAAATACATCTTAGTACTTTTAAATACAATAAACATGAATTACAAATAGATTAAGATAGGAACAATGGATTCGTAATTACATAATGAATAGTATGTATCACATAGATAATATAACTAAGTGTTTAAATGATAAACATAGTAATTACCTCATTATCAAGCTGAGTCTGTAAGAAATCATAAAAAAAACTAGTTGGTGGCTTTAATGATCAAAACGTCTAGCACTCCTTAAAACAAGTCTCCATCGCTAGGTATAATCTACATAGAATAAAAGAGGTGCGTTAGTTCAAACATAACTAAGTAAGCCTTCTAGACAAGTAGACACTTTACCTCTCTGACAGTCACATGGGTGAACAAGCCTCGCCACTCTGCCCACTTTAGTTCCAGAAACAAAGTTAAGTTAGAACAATATAAATAACAAGTAAGACTATGTAGAAACGAACGAAGCACATAATCAAGTAACGACAGATAAACAATAATGTATAACCATAAGAAGAATGTAGTAAAAATTATTAGGACATTGTAAGTAGAATACAGTAATATTCATAACTGAAAGTAAGATGATAGAACATAAAAAAAGCTTATGACCAAATAGTGGTACAGTTAGTGTACATTATATTCTGCAAGTTAAATAATGTTCCGTTTAGGTAGTTTTTACTACCTAATAATTTTTTTTTTTTCAATTTTGGGGGACATTACAAGTGGTATCAGATCCCAGTTTCAATACTAAGAGACCTATGGGTGCACCAATCATTCACTACAAAGAAAATAAACTATGTTATTAAGTTTTGTCACTAACAAATTTTTTTTTTGTTATTTAACTTTTTTGAAATTTCAGGAAAGTTTTACAAGACATTTTAGAATATGAATATTGAAGAAGATAACAACCGACAAGGAAAGATGAACACCCCCACCCCAGAAGTAGATCCGGTGGTGAAATTAAATTATAATATTTTGAAGACGATACACAGTCTTGAAGAAGAATTACAAAGTTTTAGAGAAGATAGTTTGAACAAAAGAAAGGAACAACAAGCTATTAATGAAGCAAAGGAAGCCCGTAGGGTAAAAATACTCCGTCCACAAACAGATCCAAAAGAGAACCTTAACATAAATGGGCCAACAACCCAAGAGAAGAATAAAAAGAAGCACGTACCCCTGAAACACCGAAAGGAGATCATTATAGTCCTTCTAGTGATGACTCTCTTTCTCCTCACAGAAAGAAACAAGGAAGCAATGACAGTCTTCAAGGATATTTTAGAAAAATAAGAGCCTCGACTAATGAAGGTGAAGTAAATACTAGGGAGAGGGCTGAAGAGTGGTTGTTGGGCATGAGAAAATATTTCCAGGTCCATAACTACTCAAGTGAGATGAAGGCTCAACTTTCCATCTATAATTTGAATGGAAAGGTAGCAAGATGGTGGACAAACTTGAAACACACCAAGAAAGATGAGCTAAGAGAAATATGCTGGGATAATTTCTAAAAAATATTCCAAGAGAAATATATGTAGGAAAGGTTCTTCGACAGAAAGGTGAAAGAGTTTCATGAGCTATACATGGGATCCATGACTATGGATGCTTTTATTAACAAATTTGTAGATCTATTGCATTATGTACCATACATTAAGGATGAAAAAGTAAATATCTACAAGTTTTTTGGATGTCTTCGTCCCAATTTTCAGGAAAGGATTGAGTTCAACATCCCAAAAAACTTTCCATACCACACTACACAAATATAGGCTCTGTTATGAGCATGGAAAACTAAAACAAGAGAACATGAACTGAAATATAGACGAGTCTAAGAACTTTTCTGATAACCACGGGCCTGGCTTTAACCCACAGCCATACATAAAGTAGAATAACAACTTTCCAACAAATAAGAACTTCAATAAATTTGGTACGAAACGTTATATAGCATCTCCTAGTGGTAACAAGCTAGTAGCAACTGGAGCCAATGCTACCCCACTACAAATAAAGTGCTAGAAATGCAGCGAGCCTCATTATGTTTGAGATTGTAAGAACAAGAACAATGGGGTCTTGCATAACTTACAAGAATAACCGACCGTCGAGGACATAGAGGGAACATTGCATATTTATGCATCATTGGATGGATGACAGATAGACCATGAAGCTACAATGGTTGAGATAGAAGGTAAGATCTTGAACACTTCGATTTCAATGCTTATTGATCCCAGTGCTTGCTGGAGCTATGTTTCAATTAAAATTCTTGATGTATGCAAACTAGAAAAGTAAATCATGAAAAACCTTGGCTGGTTCAGTTAGCCACATGTACAAAATGGAAAGTTTCGAAAATATTTAAATAATGTGAGGTAAAACTAAATGGTTTTCCAAGGAATGTAAACCTGAACATCCTACCCTTAGGGTCGTATGATATACTTATTGGCATGGACTGGTTGGAACAGCACCATGTCATGCTTGATTGCTTACAGAAGTCAATATTGTGTACAGATAGCCAAGGGAACCAAGTAAAGGTTCAAGCATTCCAAAGAAATTTTCCATAAGGAAAATATCTTCCTTACAAGCAAAGAAATGCGTTAGGAAAGGCCGTAAGTTGTTTGCAGTAAACATCCGAGACTTCGATTCTAAAAGATAACAACGCATAGAATACTTCCCCGTTCTTGAAGAATTCATGGACGTGTTTCTTGAAGAAATCCAAGGATTACCTCCGAAACGAGACCTATACTTTTCAATCAAATTGACACTGTTATCAGTTCTAGCTTCCAAAGCCCCTTACCACATGAGTGCACCTGAGTTGGTGGAACTCAAACTGTAGTTGTAGGAGTTGATAGAGGAAGGGTATATTTGACCCAGTGTGTCTCCTTTGGAAGCACCAATACTGTTCGTGAAGAAGAAATATGGTACGATGCAGATGTGCATCGATTACCGACAATTGAACAAAATGACAATCAAGAACCATTATCCACTCCCTAGGATTTATGAGTTTTTCTATCAGGTGGGAGGAGCCAAAATATTTTCAAATATTGACCTATGATCGGAGTACCATCAGGTACAGATTCATGACGATGATGTTGACAAAACCACCTTTCGTATGAGGTACAAGAACTACGATTTTGTGGTGATTCTATTTGGGTTGACCAATACACCCACGAACTTTATGTGTATGATGAACAACATATTCAGTAAGTATTTAGATAAGTTTGTCTTATTCTTTATACATGACATCCTAGTTTATTCCAGGAATAAAGAGGAACACAAAGAGCACGTTCGCATAGTACTAGGAGTGTAACGAGAACACCATCTTTATGCTAAGTTTAGTAAATGTGATTTTTACAAACCACAGATACAGTACATAGGTCACATTATATCTAAGACAGAGATAGTTGTGGACTCGAAAAATATTAGAGCCATAAAGTATTGGCCTACACCTACTAGTGTCACTAACATTAGGTCCTTTTTATACCAGATATTATTGAAAGTTCATTTAAAACTTCTCGAGAATCACTTTCCCCATGAACTCTTTGCAAAAGAAAGAAAATAAGTTCTCATGGACTACCAAGTGTGAAGAAATTTTTCAAAGGATTAAGAATCTTTTGATGATCGCACCAATACTACAAATTGTGGATCTCAACGGGGATTTCATTGTTTGCATGGATGCAAGCAAGGAAGGACTTGGAGGAGTCCTCTTGCAGAACGATCATGTGATCTATTATGAATCACGAAAGTTAAAAGATCATGTATAGAATTACACCATGCACGATCTTGAGTTAGTGGCCATCATCCACGCTTTGAATATGTGGAGGCAGTACCTCATGGGAAGGAAGTTATTTCTGAAGATAGACAATATGAGTTTGAAATATTTATTCGATCAACTGTATTTGAATGCAAGACAAGTTGGGTTGTTCAATTTCCTTAGTGAGTACAATTTCAAGCTAAAGCACATTAAGGGAAAAGAGAACAAGTTTGTTGATGCTTTGAGCCGACAAACTCATATGATATATGTGGTGACTTTCATTCAAACCGATGCAGATATGCATGAGAGGATTAGAGCGGCCAATAGAGTTGACCCCTTCTATGTGGAAATCCTCAAGAAATTCCAAGAAGACAGGTTGTTTCAACAACAAAAAGAATACAAGGTAGACGAATCCGGACTGCTATGGTACAAGGGTAAATTGTATGTTCCAGAAGGAGGGGACATTCAGTCCGGCATCATCATGGAATTTCATCGAACACCATACTCAGGGAACCCATCATATCAAAAGATGATATAGGCCATCTAGAGACACTGTTTATGGGCATCAAAAGATAATTGTAAGTGTTGGGCATAATCCTTGGAGCCTTCCATATTGATATCGAGCACAATATCTAGAGCATGAGATCATTGGTGATTGTATTCTGAGGTGTATCATATAAGTACATACAAGCATTCATGTTGCGTGAAGAGCTCTGGAATTACACTAAGTTCATAACTCCATGTTTAAGCGTTGAGTATGGGATTTGGTAAGCACTAGGGGTTATTGAAAATAATTTAATAATTCCCGAGTGAAAACGACTTGAGAAAAATATTGATCTCATTAGACTTATTTATAAGTTACTAAATGAAATTTTGAATTTCTTTATTCTCATCAAGTACTGGAGAACTACCATGTTATACAAGGGAATCCAACATGCAAGGATGTTTAGAGTTTCCTAACCTAGTAGACCTAACCATCTACCTATTTTACCTTAATGAAGAAGTGTCATTAAGTCTAAGGATCATTGTATATGATGCGCAAAGACAAATTTTATGTTATTATGTATTTTATACATGGTATGTATAAATAATAAATATAGTAATAATATTAATGATGAAAGGAAGAAAGAAAATCTCCATCCATTATTATTTATTATTTAAAGATAATAAATAGTCCAATACCTACAAAAGTCTAATTAGGAACTAGTTGAAATTTTCTAAGTGAAATTATTAAAAATTACCAAAATTAATTAAAAAGTGTTAAATAAAGAAACCAAGGTTTCTTGATTTAATTGTCCCTTTGACTGAAAAGTCTGGCTATAAAGTCTCAAGCTAAGGAAATGCTCGCAGCTCTGTTCTGATCTATCATTTTGGAGGAGTCATTTTTATGCATGTTGTGCTGTAAAATGATTTCCTGGAGAACGTTTTCCTGGAAGGAAAAAAGGAGAAATTATCCAGACCTGATATACCAGCTAGGAAACCCTACCTTAGGAGATCTAAGCTACTTTCATGTTGGATTCAAGCTCAAGGGGATCTAGATTTAAACCAAGAATGGTTCTGGGTCATGGTTGGGTGGAACATGGTAGTTCCAAAGTAATTCGGCCATCTATTATAGAGGTCAGATATGCCTATGAATTGTTAATGTTGGTTATTTGAGTGTCAATGTTCAGCCAATAAAAGAGCTTCAAGTTACAAGTATGAATCCCCAGACTTCCTATTCCATTTTTCTAGAATAAATGCTAGATATGTTAGGCAAAATGATTACATTGAATTTCCTAACCCTATGTGTTGTTCTCTCTTTAAAATACGCTAGGGTTTTCTTCTTTAAATTATAAACCTAGGCTGTAAGTTAGTTTATATACCAATATTTACCCAGGGTTTATTCATCACCTCACTTCTGTAATTTTAATTCATTATAAATGTTTATCAAGGGTTTTTCACCCGAGTTTTAATGTCTGTAGTATTTTTACTATTGAACCTGTGTTAATTACAAACTAGGTTTTATTTCAAATTTGTTGCCTATATGTTCTTTTGGCCTTTATACCCTACTGACATGTTCCATTTGTCAGCAGGGTCATATTTTAAATTTAAATAGACTAGTGCAGAAGTAAGATTTTATATATATTAGTATACGCTTACAACCTAGTTAACCTAATCTATTATCTACAGTTAAAATAATATATATATTGTGGAAATTGAACCCGGGTGTTAGAACAATTACAGTCACAAAAGTTGCCAATTACACATGCAAATTACACACAAACAAGACTCAATATGGAGCAGAACACTAATCTGTATTGAATTAGTGTACAATAGCCAACCCTGTGAAGTCATAGGCTTCCACAATAAATAATTACATTAGAGATTCGAATGCATAAGGATTCCATTCGAATTTGGTCAAAAGTAGGCTTACTAAATCTAAGCAAATCCCCCATAGGTGCATAAAGCAGTTTCCAAATCTATCTAGGAGCTCACAAATTGGAAAAATAAATTAGGCAAGATAATAGATGATGGAAGGACAAATCATACATGATTTTCTTAGGAGAAAAGAGTGGAGGATGATGACTACAAAAAACAAGTTAACTTCACCTAGTCAAACTTTCCCAATTGCCTTAAAAATCAGCAAAAGCAGGAAAATTACACATGCAAATTACACACAAAGGAGACTGAATATGGAGCAGAACACTAATATGTATTGAATTAGTGTACAATATCCAACCATTTCAAGTCATAGGCTTCCATAATAAATAGTTACATGAGAGATTCAAATGTATAAGGATTCCATTCGAATTTGGTCAAAAGCAGGCTTACTAAATCTAAGCAAATCCCCCATAGGTGCATAAAGCAGTTTCCAAATCTATCTAGGAGCTCACGAATTGGAAAAATAAATTAGGCAAGCTAATAGATGATGTAAGGACAAATCATACATGCTTTTCTTAGGAGAAAAGAGTCAAGGATGATGAGGACAAAAAACAAGTTAACTTGACCTAGTCAAACTCTCCCAATTGCCTTAAAACTCAGCAAAAGTAGGCAATAAAGCAGAAAAAGAAGACATGTGCTAGGAAGGCCAAGAATAAAGTAGATTTGATTACAAGTGGTTTCCCAAGTGCTCGATGACTCAATTTTAGCAAGTTTGACCACTTTGGACACGTGGAGGACAACTTGCATAAGGTGGAATATGGAAACTAGGCAAATAAGACAAAAATAGATTAATTAATGTCTAAGGTAGCTAACTATGGGTATATTTATTTAACACCCCCCTTTAAGCCTGAATTATGAGTAAAATATCAGAAAATTATATGTCCTAGCAACAACGCGTAGTCACCCTTTGCATACTGCATGTCCATTTAACCAAGGAAAGAGGCAGAAACCCACTGGGAAAAATCCTCCCTTAAACATGGATAGTAAAACAAAATTTGAAAATCTTGTCATCACTCATGCTTCACAGCATGATAAGAAATCCCCAGCAATGATTTGAGATTTCTGAATGTCTTCTCACAAAAAACTTTGGTGAAGATATCTGCTACTTATTCTGAAGATCAACAGAAGAGTAGGTGAATGGTGCCATCATGCACAAGATGACTGATGTAGTGCATATGGATCTCAATTCGTTTGGTTCTCTGTCTCTGAACTAGATCATTGAATACTCGAATGGTACTCTGATTATCACAATAAAGAGTAGTTGAGTATTCTGATTCGAAGCCACACTCACTAAGTAACTCCTGCAACCATAAGCATTGAGTTGCTGCATTTACAACTCCTTTGTACTCTGCTTCTATACACGAGAGTGCAATGGCACTCTATTTCTTGCTTGAACAGCTAATTAGTCCTTTAGAAATCATGAACACATATATTGATGTTGACTTTCGATCTGTGTTTTTAGCTTTCCGATCACTGTCAGTAAACCCAATCAAATCAAGATCAGATTTAGCTTTGTAGAAGATCCCATGAGTCCTTGGTCCCTGAACAAAGTTAAGGATCCTTTTGGATTCTCTCTAATGGATCTCATGAGGCTGATCATTGTTTATTGAAGCCACACTTATTTCATAATAAATATCAGGTCGAGTATGTGTAAGGTATAGCAAACACCCAATCAGTTTCCTATACAGTGTATTATATACCATAGGTGAAGAATATGCTTCTTCAAGCTTAACTCCTGAAAGGAAGGGAGTCTTGCTTGGCTTGCAATCCTTCATGTTAAACTTATTCATAATATCCAAGACATACTTGGAATGATGTACTTTTATTCCATGTTTGGTTTGAGCAATATCAAGCCCCATGAATTGGCTCAATAACCCCAAATCAGTCATAGAGAATGCATGGTTTATTTCATCCTTTGAGCTTCCTGTAATGAGAAGGTCATCTACATACAAGACAATAATCATAAAAGAACCATGAATAAACTTCAAATAAACATTAGAATCTGACTTGTATCGAACAAAATTCAATGATAGAGAAAATCCACCAATCTTGGTATACCAAGCCGTGGGGGCTTGCTTAAGCCCATACAATGATTTCTTTAGCCTGCACACAAGAGATGTATTAGTAGCAAAGCCTTGTGGCTGCTGCATGTAAATATATTTAGTAAGATCTTCATTCAAGAAATCACACTTCACATCCATGTGATGTACCTCCCACTGCTTCGAAGATGCAATGGCTAAGGCTAGCCTGATGGAGTCCATCTTTGCCACTGGTGCAAAGGTCTCATTGTAGTATATGCCGTGTACCTGTGAGTCTCCCTTGGATACCAATATTTTATTATATTTCAAAGGTGAATCATCAGAATCAAACTTGGTTTTGTAAACCCACTTACATTGAACTAGCTTCCTCCCTGGGGGAAGATCAACCAGCTCCCAAGTGTTGTTCTTCTGGAGTGAGTTGAACTCTTATTCCATGGCTGTTTGCCATATTGGATCATGTGCTACATATCCATATGTTTGTGGGTCTGATTCAACCATTAGATAGCATTTCTTTGCAAACAAAGGGTCTTTCATACATAGAGCACTCTCAAACTGAGATCTAGTCCTCCTAGGATCATTAGGATTTCCAGCTAGTTCTCCAGCTGCATGAATGGTATTTGATTCCCATTTTGGTCTTGTAGGAATGTTGGGATATGCAATTAAATAACAATTATCATACATATCATAATCAGAAAACTCAATTATCTCTTCACTTACATTCAATGGTTCTAGTGGTGAAGAGGATTCTCCAACTTCCACTGTTGCTAAAGGCTCTTCTTGGAACTGAACTCTCCTTTCAATGAAGGATTTGTTTGTGCTCAAATTGATCAGCTTGTACCATTTTTAATCTTTAGAGTACCCAACAAATAGACACTCTTGGCTTTGGGGCTGCAAAGACTTCCTCTTTTCTGTTGGAAGCCCTTGAGCCAAAAATCCTGAAATGAGTCACATCTAGCTTGTGCCCACTCCATGATTCGAAAGGAGTCATACCATCAAGATATTTATGAGGAACACTATTTTAGATATAGGCTTCACAGTTTATAGCTTCGGCCCAAAACTTTGGTGGCAAAGTCTTAGCCTCCATCATGTAGGTTGCCATCTCTTTCAGTGATCTGTTCTTCCTCTCAGCAACACCATTTTGTTGTGGTGTGTAAGGGATATAATGATGCATCTAAATACCTACATCTACACAATATTGAATGAACTCAGACTTGACATAATCACCACCATTGTCAGATCTGAGGAACTTGAGTTTCCTCCCAGACTAGTTTTCAACCAAAGCCTTAAAGACTTTGAAGAGGCCAAAAACTTCAGACTTGTGTTTCAGGAAGTAAACCTAGCATTACCTGGAAAAGTCATCTATGAATGTCAATGCATATTTTTCTTCACTCATTGACATATGAGGAAATGTGCCAGCAACATCACTGTGGATCAACTCAAGAGGTGCAGAGGTTCTCTCATGACTAGCTTTCTCAAATTTATGCTCTCGGTGTTTTCCTAAGATGCAACCTTGACAAACTCCTTTGGAAAACTTAATATTTGGTAACCCTATGACCATTTATTTTTCACCAAGATCAGAAATATACTTATAGTTAAGGTCACCAAATCTTTCATGCGAAAGCTTTCTTGCCTCATTTGCATGAATCAGAAGAGCAGAGGGGTTTGAGTAGGGTACGAAGTGTGAGAACATGTATACCTTAAAAGTGTGATTTGCAACTCCTTTTACAATGAATTTACCACTTGATATCTCTATGATCTCAACTTCATCACGAAAAAATATGACCTTCTTTGGAGACTGTGTGTGGGTCATCTGATACATTGATAAGAGGTTAGAGGCAAGACCTGGAACATACAATACATTGCTGAACTTACCATGGTCAAGATCAATCCTCCGTTTGCCCAAAATTTCAGTGAGAGAGTCATCTCCCAGTACAATTAGTGGACCTTTCGACATGTCAAGTGAGGTGAATGTCTCCTGGGTCGAAACCATATGTCTTGAAGCTCCAGAATCAATGATGAAACTAGGTGAGCTTGATGTGCCAGCAACCAATGAATGAAATCTCTCTCTGTCTTCTGAATTTGATCCTCCTTCCCTCTTCTTTGAGCTATCACGAAGGGAGATTCCATTATTCTCCATGAGTTGGGTCAGCATTTCAATTTGCTTCTTCATGTAGGAGCTTTCGGGATGATTACCCTTACTATAGTATGCGCACTTGCTCATTTCTCCTTTGTTCTTCTTCTTCTAGAATATCTTCTTGGAACCTTGAGGCTCCTCTTGAGACTTGTTCTTTTCTCTCTTTTTCTCAGGTGGATTCTTAGCTTTATCTTTCATTTTGAACCAACCCTCGAATCTCCAGCAACCACAGCTTGGTCTTTGGAAGGTTTGATGGTTCCCATCATCACCAATTTATCTTGTTCTTGTGTGAGAGATTCCATGAAATATGCAAGGCTAGCTAGGCATTTTCTAGGCTCAAGCTGTCAAACTTGTGGAATGGAAGGTCAAGACAAACATTGAATAATCAGGGCCAAGCTTTGATAGTATGGCCAAAACGAGTTGCTCCTCCTTCTTTTCGATTGCACACTGTTTTAGCTGCAAAACAAAGGATTTGAACTTGGAAAAGTAGAGTTGCAGGGATTCGAAGCTGTTGGAACTCAAGGAGATCAATTCATTTTCAATTTGATGTCCCCTCATCTCATCTGTCTTACCAAAAATATCAACAAGCTTCTCCCATACTTCATTTGGTGATGTTAATCCATCAATATAGAAAAGGAGGTCACTGGATATGCTCAGACACAAGAGACCATAGGCCTCATCCCTCCTGTTATGCCATTTAATTTTCTCTACAACTACATTGGGCTCTACTTCTGTTGCCATATTCACTCTGTAGAGGCCTTTCACTCTCAACAGTATCTCCATCTTTTCTTTCCATTCAAAGAAGTTAAATGGAGTCAAGATGATATTCTGAGATTGATCCATAGCTCAGAAATTGTCCCTTCAGTCAACAGAATGCTCCCAGTCAATGATGTCAAACCTGAAATAAAAAATTGGAAGGAGATAAATCGATATCCAAAGGCTCTGATACCATTTGGAAATTGAACCCAGGTGTTAGAACAATTACACTCACAAAAATTGCCAATTACACATGCAAATTACACACAAAGGAGACTAAATATGGAGCAGAACACTAATATGTATTGAATCAGTGTACAATAGCCAACCCTATGAATTCATAGGCTTCCACAATAAATAATTACAAGAGAGATTCGAATGCATAAGGATTCCATTCAAATTTCGTCACAAGCAAGCTTACTAAATCTAAGCAAAAGCCCCATAGGTGCATAAAGCAGTTTCCAAATATGTCTAAGAGCTCACGAATTGGAAAAATAAATTAGGCAAGCTAATAGATGATGGAAGGAAAACTAATACATGCTTTTCTTAGGAGAAATGAGTGGAGGATGATGAGGACAAAAAACAAGTTAACTTCACCTAGTCAAACTTTCGCAATTGCCTTAAAACTTAGCAAAAGCAGGTAATAAAGCAGAAAAAGAAAACATGCACTAGGAAAGCCAGGGATAAGGCATATTTGATTCCAAGTGGTTTCCCAAGTGCTCCATGACTCAATTTTAGCAAGTTTGACCACTTTGGACATGTGGAGGACACCTTGCATAAGGTGGAATATGGAAACTAGGCAAATAAGACAAAAATGGATTAATTAATGTCTAAGGTAGCTAACTATGGATTGATTATTCTAACATATATATTAAAATATATGAAATGGAAATACAAATCTAAACTACCAATACAATAATTATATCTAATACATAATTTATAAACATTCCATATTAATTCCAAGATAAAAACTAGCAAGACCTTTCAAGGTCTGTATACTTAAATACATGGTAACTACTAAATCATTTCCATTAAAATAACCTCATCATAAGGAAAAAAGCAGGGTAAGCATCGTGACCATTCACTGGTCTAAAATAAAGTTCCTTTTCCTTATTAAAATCCACACTCCTAATATTATAAATCTACATAATCAAATTGTATGCCATAAAATCGAATAACTCCCATCTAATATCAACTCACAACCAAGGTATAATAATTAACATGGAACATCAAAATATAAACAATTAAAATCATGTAATTATGTTAAAGTCGCATGAGCGATTCATGTAGACAACCATTACTATTTTCATTTACATAAACTATGATGCCCCTTCATAATAAAATCTGCAGCAAACAATAATACCAGGAATCAAAATATAAACCTTAAAAAAGTCTTATACACAGAGGTCATAGTATTAACTCTGGTGGGCACCCAAGTCAAACCACAGGCTGTAAATTAAAACCCCAACATTAATACATATGCAGTAATCGTTTAAGATAACCCAAGCCATCGTAACCATATTTAAAATTACATCATCATGATCTCTTATACAATCCAAATAAGTATTCAAACAATGACCAGGATTCGAATATTGTAGCGTCCTTTTATATCCATCATGGCAACACTATACACAGAGGATATGCGAGATATAATAACAAGTTAAATACTTTACACCAAGGTCATGAGACACTCATTTTTCCTCTATGCTATAAGCATGGCCTCACCCACATTTAATAAATACACGGTCCCCTAAATCAAACCGTTCATTATCATGCCCTATCAACAAAATCAATCTATAGAAACGATAGCAATTCTAGGTTTACACTCATGGCTCTTATATTCTACATTACACATTAATAATTAAACACAATAGTTTATGTAATCATTCGAGCTATCACAGCTGCCATGGAGAGTGCTCATGCCATTCACGGCATGGCCTCAACCCTACATTATCACAAATCAACACCTAAGTTTATAAATGGAAGCATTTATACACAATAAAATCAGACATGTGAATGCCACATAAAAACCAAGTCTAAATAACAACAACGCATTATAAAACAATGCAGTATAAATCTATTTACACATTAACCATTTAACTATTAAATCGAGCTTACATAGTCGTCCAATGGACATGGCGGGATTGCAAGAAATGGTGCTTCCTTGGTTTTAAACCCACAAACTAAACACAATTTACCATTACACATAGAGTCAGTCAAATTGCATCAAATCCCCCTTTTTATTTCCCACAGTATCATTTTAGTTACAGACCCAAACTTTAAAAACATAGGCTCGTAAGAAAAATGAAAACCCCAACCAAGCAATGATTTAAAACACAGTCCTGTCCATAAGGTTGAGAGGTGAAAAGCGCAGGTTTCCTTAACAAGCTTATCATGCAGCTTATGGCATCACCACGAATCAGTTTCAAAGCTTGAGCCATGAAGCTCCACGCCAACCCTGTCACCTGCAACCACTAAGAAAACAAAGGATGAGAAGTATGAAGTTGAGATCAGAAAACAAGCAAACATGAAAATACTTTAAAAACCACAATGACTGCCATACCTTCATTACCTTCGAACTCGCCCTCACCCACAACGCAGAGCTAAGAGCAATTAAAACCCAACGAAATGACCATATCCATCATGAGCCAAGACCTAAGCTTGGGATGTCATGACACCAACGCACATTAATGGCGCCAGCCTATCAACCATATTAACACTCAAAAGCCACTTCTCTAAAGTTTGTATTTGATCGATTATCGTTTTCCATGCAAGCCTTAAACCCCAAGGTATAATGTTTAAACCATATGTTATATTCGCTACCCCTAAGTCATATTCAAGGGTATAAGTATTATATGATTCACATGCTCTAGGATCGAAGTCTTTAAACGTTAGCTTAACAATTTCCCTAGGCTCTAAGCCAAGGACCAGGGTATATGAAATATTCCATGGTAATATCGTTATGTACAGAGCAAAAATTTGTCCTTTAGTAAAAAATTATAAAACCTTCCAAGAACAATACAAATACGCCTTAGTACTTTTAAATGCAATAAACATGAATTATAAATATATTAAGATAGGAACAATGGATTCATAATTGCATAATTAATAGTAGGTATCACAAAGATAATCTAACTAGGTGTTTAAATGATAAACATAGTAATGACCTCATTATCAAGTTGAGTATGTAAGAAATAATAAAAACAGCTAGTATGTGAATTTAATGATCAAAATGTCCAGCGCTCCTTAAAACAAGTCTTCGTCGCTAGGTATAACCTGCATAAAATAAAATAGGTGCCTTAGTTCAAACAAAACTATGTAATCCTGCTAGACAAGTAGACACTTTACCTCTCCAATCGTCACATGAGAGAACAAGTCCCACAACTCCACCCACTTTATTTCTAGAAACAAAGTTAAGTTAGGACCATATAAATAATAAGTAAGACTATGCAGAAATGAACAAAGCATATAATCAAGTAACGACAAATACACAATAATGTATAACCATAAGAATAATGTAGTAAACAACATTAGGACATCGTAAGTAGAATACAATGATATTCATAATTGAATGTAAGATGATAGAACGTAAGAACAACTTATGACCAAACAGTGGTACAGTTAGTGTACATTATATTCTGCAAGTTAAATAATGTTCCGTTTAGGTAGTTTTTACTAGCCTAATAATTTTTGTTTCTCAATTTTTGGGGACATTACAAGTGGTATCAGATCCCAGTTTAAATACTAAGAGACCTATGGGCACACCAAGCATTCAGTGCAAAGAAAATAAAGTATGTCATTAAATTTTGTTACTAACAGAAAATATATTTTCCTGTTATTTAAAATTTTTGAAATTTCAGCAAAGTTTTACAAGACGGTTCAGAAAATGAATCATTGAAGAAGATAACAGCCGGAAAGGAAATATGATCACCCCCACCCTAAAAGTAGATCTGATGGTGGAATGAAATTATGATATTTTGAAGATTATATAGAGTCTTCAAGTAGAATTGCAAAGTTTCAGAGAAGATAGTCAAAATGAAATAAAGGAACAACAAGATATTAATGAAGAATTAATGAGAAATATGACGAGAGGAATATCGCAAGGTAAACCTACTCTATCCACAATCATATCCAAAATATAACATTACCATAAATGGGCCAACAACCCAAGAGAAGAAGAAACAGAGGAACGTGCCCCTGAAACACCAAAATGTGATCATCACAGTCCTTCCAGTGATGACTTTCTTTCTCCTTGTGGAAAGAAACAAAGAAGCAATGATAGTATTCAGGGAGAGTTTAGAAAAATAAGAGCCGCGACCTATGAAGGTGAAGTAAACACTAAGGAGAAGGCTAAAGAGTAGCTACTGGGCATGAGAAAATATTTCCAGGTCCATAACTACTCAAGTTAGATGATGGATTGAATTTCCATCTATAATTTGAATGGGAAGGTAGTGAGATGGTGGATATACTTGAAACACACCAAGAAACATGAGCTAAGAGAAATACACTGAGATAATTTCCAAAAAATATTCCAAGAGAAATATATGTTGGAAAGGTTCTTTAACAGAAAGGTGAAAGAGTTTCATGAGCTACGCATGGGAACCATGACTATGGATGCTTTTATTAACAAATTTATATATATGTTTCATTATGTACTATACATTAAGGATGAAAAAGTAAAGATCCAGTTTTTTTTAGGATGTCTTCCTCCCAATTTTAGGGAAAGGATTGCATTCGACATGCCAAAAACTTTTGATACCACAATTCATAAATCTAGGCTCTGTTATGAGAATGGACAGCTAAAACAAGAGAACATGAACTGAAACAAAGACAATTCTAAGAAATTTTGTGATAACTGTAGGCATCGGTTTAACCCAGAGCCAGATAGAAATCACAATAATATCTTTCCAGCAAACAAGAACTTCAATAAATATGGTACAAATCCTTATGTACCAGCTCCTAATGGTAACACGCCAGTAGCAAGTGGATCCAATGCTACCCTGCTACAAATAAAGTGCTCGAAATTTAGTGGGTCTTATTATGCTTGAGATTGTAAGAACAACACCAATGGGGTATTTCATAACTTTAAAGAAAAACCAACCATCAAGGGCATAGCGGGAACACAGCATATTTATGCAGCATTGGATGGTCGACAGGAAGACCATCAAGCTGCAATGGTCAAGATAGAATGTAATATCTTGAACACTTCTACTTCAATACTTATTAATCCTAGTGCTTTCCAGAGCTATGTTTCGCCTAAAATTATCGATGTATGCAAACTAGGAAAAGTAAAGCATGATAAACCTAGGGTAGTTCAGTTAGCCACAGGTACGAAATGGAAAGTTTTAGAAATGTGAGTTAAACATGAATGGTTTTTCAACAAAAGTAAACTTGAAAATCCTACCCTTACGGTCGTACGATATACTTATCGACATGGACTGGTTGGAGAAACACCATTTCATGCTTGATTGCTTCCAGAAGTCAATCTTGTGTATAGATAGCCAACAGAACCAAGTAAAGGTTAAGGAATTCCAAACAAAGTTTCCATAAGGAAAATATATTCCTTACAAGCAAATAAATGCATTAGGAAAGGCTACAAGTTATTTGCAGTAAACATACGAGACCTCGAGTATGAAAGAGAACAATACATAAAATAATTTCCCATTCTTGAAGAATTCAAGGATGTGTTTCCCAAGGAAATCCCAGGATTACCTTTGAAACGTGGCCTAGATTTTCCATCAAACTAACACCAGGATTAGTTCTAGATTCCAAAGCCCCTTACCGCATCAACGCACCTGAGTTTGTGTAACTCAAACTACAGTTTTAGGAGTTGATAGAGAAGAAGAAAGATGGTATGATGCAGATGTGCATCGATTACCATCAGTTGAAAAAAATAACTATTAAGAACCGTTATCCACTCCCTAGGATTTATGACTTGTTCAATCAGGTGGGAGGAGCCAAAATAATTTCAAAGATTGACCTACAATCCAGGTAACATCAAGTACGGATTCATGATGAGGATATTCATAAAACCTCCTTTCGTATGAGGTACAGGCACTACGAGTTTGCAGTGATGTCATTCGGGTTGACCAATGCACCTACAAACTTTATGTGTATGATGAACACCATATTCAGTAAGTATATGGATAATTTTGTCTTGGTATTTAGAGAGGACATCCTAGTTTATTCCAACAATAAAGAGGAACATGAGGAGCACCTTCGCATAGTACTACAAGTGTTACGAGAACATAATCTTTACTCTAAGTTTAGTAAATGTTAATTTTACAAACCACAGATAAAGTACTTAGGTCACATTATAACTGACTCAAGGGATAGCTGTGGACCCAGAAAATATTAGAGTCATAAACGATTGGCCTACCCCTACTAGTTTCATTGACATTAGGTCCCTTTTGGGATTAGCTGTATATTATTGAAAGTTCATTGACAACTTCTCAAGAATCGCTTGCCCCATGACTGCTTTGCAAAAGAAAGCAAATAATTTCTTATGGACTGGCAAGTGCGAAGAAATTTTTCAAAGTATTAAGCAACTTTTGATGACAATACCGATAATACGAATTGCAAATCTCGATGGGGATATCATTCTTTGCATAGATGCAAGCAAGGAAGGACATGGAGGAGTCCTCTTGCAGAACGATCATGCAATCTGTTCTGAATTGTGAAAGCTAAAAGATAATGAGCAAAATTACCCCTCGCACGATCTTGAGTTAGCGGCCATCATCCACATTGTGAAGATGTTGAGGCACTACCTCATGGGAAGGAAGTTGCTTCTGAAGACAGACAATATCAATATGAAATATTTATTCCATCAACCAGATCTAAATGCAAGGAAAGCTAGGTGGTTGGATTTCCTTAGTGAGTACCAATTCAAGCTAAACTGCATTAAGGGAAAAGAGAATAAGGTTGTCGATGCTTTTATCCAATGAACTCATATGATATATGAGGTGAATTTGAGTCAAACCAATGTAGATCTGCATGAGAGGATTAGAGTGACCAACAAAGTTAACCACTTCTATGTGGAAATCCTCAAGAAATTCCAAGAAGATAGGTCGTTTCAACAACAAAAATAATACAAGGTATACAAATACGGACTGCTATGGTCCAAGGGTAGATTGTATGTTCCAGAAGGAGGGGGCATTCGGTCCAGCATCCTCATGGAATTTCATCTGGCACCCTACTCAGGGCACCTGACATATCAAAAGATGATATCTGCTATCAAGAGACACTATTTATGGCCTAAGTTAAAGGCCGACATTGCGATTTTTATCATGAAATGTAAGGAATGTCACCAAGTCAAAGCTAAGCATCAACATCCTTTGGGATTGCTGCGGTCATTACCCATTCTGGAATGGAACTGGGAGGTCATTAGTATTTATTTTATCACTGGTCCACCAAATACTAAGAAGAAAAATTATTCTAGTTTTGTAGTCATTGACAAGTTTTAAAAAGAAGCACACTTCATTTCTGTGAAGCCGACCTACAAGGCAGTAAACATTGTTGATATCTTCTTGAAGGATATATTTAGATTACATGGGATACCCAAGGAAATCATCTCGGATCAAGATGTTAACTTTATAGGAAACTTTTGGAGATCTTTATTCTCTGGATTGGAGATGCTGTTGAACTTTATAATTGCGTATCACCCACAAACAGACAAGAAAAATGAAAGAGTAAAGTAGATTGTTGAGTACATGCTTAGAATGTATGTCATGAATGACCCCACTAAGTGGGAATACTACATGGATTTTGCAGAGTTTGCATATAAAAATGGTTATCAGACTTCCTCCAAGATGAGTCCCTTTGAGGTACACTATGGATGAAAGTGTAGAACACCAGTTACTTGGGATAGCCCGGTGGATCGGCCCATGTTAGGGATTGATTTCTTAATGGACATGCAAGAACTAGTTAAGAAGGTCTAGGTGAACCTTAAAGAAGCACAAGCCCGCCATAAATGTTACGCAGATCAAAAAAGAAAAGAAAAATACCTTCAAATAGGATATCATGTCTACTTGAAGGTAAAATAAAAACAAAGCTCGTTGAGTTTGCATAGGTGTGGTAAGTTACAACCTAGATTTTGTGGACCTTTGGAAATACTGGCCAAGAAAGGGCCATGGCATATGAGCTAGCATTACCCACGCATGTAAGAGTCCATAATGTGTTCCATGCATCCTTGTTAAAGAAAGATGTTTATGATACTAAAAATGTAGTTGATTGGTCCTTATTACAGGTGGAACCTGAAAGGAAGTTTTCCCCTGTGCCTATTCATATATTAGACAAGAAAGAGGTGCATAATAGGAAGCACATTGTTGGGCCCAGAAATGGCCTCTTTTGACCACCCTTAGTTACCTCTTCTTGTTCTATCCTACTCCATTGAGCATGCCAAATAAATTTTTTACCCCCACTCTACTCTTCAAACCACCAAGGTATGATTGGTCATTTTTTTATTTTATTAATACTTATGATTGTGATAATTAAGGCTTCATATCTCTCAATGCACTAACATATGATAGTTTATAAAGGTATTTTGAGATATATGTATTGCAAGAAGATCGGGTTGAACATGCTATGAAAAGGATGGGTAGGCATCGCTCAAGCTGATCCCCATCCATCCTATCATTACCCTAGGAATGTGGTTCTAGTGCGATATCCCGAACAAAGCTGTACCAAGGTAGCTGTAACAGAATGTGTCAGACTTGGAGGTCAACAGTGGGTTGCTACTTCTGTATAGCTGTGATCTGAAGATATCGTTACTCCTGGGGTGATTAACAGTTTTCCTATATTTCCTTTTTTTCATATTTCCATGTTTGTAACAGTTGTTGTTATTTAGGGCGCCTAAAGATCAGAGATATTCATGGCTGCCCCATAATAAGATAGGATGTTATGATTTAAATTGTATAAATAGGGAGAACTCTTTCAAGCCAGAGGTTGTTGAACATATAATCAATTCATTGTATTAGCTATGAGGAGGAATTGTGTAATCACTCTATCTTTTAATACAAAGAGTTACTTCTGATCTAAAGGTTTTTATGTGTGTTCAGCCATCATCTCAGTGTGAAGGTTGGGCCCGCCTTCCACAGGGATCTCTGCGTTAAATTAGGCATTTCCAATTATTTTGTTGTGTGATGCTATGTTAATTTTATTTCTTCATAGGAAGCTGTAACAAGTGTGGAATTAAAGTGCATTGTGATTGCATCCCTTGGATAACTGTAGTGGCATGGTGTGATAGTCGACTGACTAAGTGATTATTTCTTATGCAATTCATGTGGTAACTGTAACAACTCTATTCATCCTTAGATCTTTTAGTTGTTTTTTCCATGAATCTTTGTAGCTTGTCTCTTATTTTTATGATTACAGAATTTCATTCCTATACCTCAATTTCCTAGAACAGCTGAACTCAATTTTTGTATTTTGAATTCCTAGCTCAATATTCAATTTATGTCTTTATATTCCTAGGACAATCAGATTAGATAGTTGAGTTAATCATTAAGTGGTGTGAACAGAATTTCCCTTTATCTGCAATTGTAATTTAGATGTGACTTTTATCTTTCCATTCTTAGATCAAGACACAGTAGAAGGTAATTGTGATTGCATTCCTTAGAAGGTAACTAGATTAATTAGATTCTTGGGATGAGCATAGCTGAATAGAGGATAGTATTGTTCAATTACAGTAATTTCATGTTTAATCATATACTGTGGATGTTATCCTTGAAATACAAGACTTCCCCAGGTTGACAGTAAATATTGTACACTCTGTATGTTAGTTGTAATTCACTTGCATATTGCGTGCCCGACATTTTGGCGCCATTGTTGGGGAAGGATAAATATTAAACACCATCATTAGTTGCATCCTATAATTGTTTCTATTCAGTCTTTTCCATTTCTCATTGTAATGATTTGGGTTGCATGAATACAAGAAGGGTAAAGTGTGATCATCTTTTGACTCCCAAAACCCCACAAAATACTAACAGTGCAGGTGGTCGAGGTCGCGGTCAAGGTCCACAATTGGGTAGAAGGACATCCATTGACGATCTTGTTGACAAAATAGATTCATCCACCAGTGATTTCCATCAAGAAACACCTATCAGAAGAATCCCTACCAATCCTAGGGCACCAGCGCCAGGGTCCACAGTGGAGAACACATGAGCAGCCGACTTCCCCAAATATCCATGCAGGAGAGGACAAAGATGGCACAACCGGATATGCTGGTAGAAGCCCAATCTACCACATTTATAGGAAGGTTGTAACTGAAGAAGAGTGGACACAATTCCACCAGAAGATTGTTAATCAGTGGAAGAATGAAGAAAAGAACGAGGAGAAGAATGAAGAAAATAACGAAGAAAAGAACAAGGAGAGGAACGAAGGAACGAACGAAGAGAAAATAGAAGAAGGAATAACTAACAGACATGAATCTAACGAGGAAGAGGCAATGGGGGAAAACCATCATCATGAATATCATTCCCTACCTGAAGGAAGGGTGGCTACACTTCAATTCCTGATTCAACAACCAGAAGGGACAGCGCCTATGAAAAATTTATCACCATCGGTGTTGCCTTGCTTCCATGGAAAAGTGGCAAAGGACCCAGATGAATTTCTTTTTGAGTTTGATGTCCTATGTCACAGCTACAACTATGTCACCGATGCACAAAATTTAAAGCTCTCCCCTGCCACTCTGAAGGACAATGCATTACGCTGGTTCATGAGCCTAGGAGGTGGAACTATCACTAATTGGGACAGGATGAAACAGGTGTTCCTGGAGAAATATCAAGAATATTGCAACACCAAAGACAAAAGAAAAAAATTGTTCAAAATGGTGCAGAAGGGAGATGAGAGTCTGGAAGATTTTGTAGAAAGGCTCTTATACAATGTGCAAAGAGCTGGACAGACAAACATGGGGTTAGATGGGCTCAAGTTAATCCTGCTTCATGGTATTAGGGATGATTTCCTAGATATGTTAAACCTATTAGGAAAAGTGGATATCTCCAAGGAGTCTTTCGAAAATATTGTGGAATTATGCAAAAGGTACTCTAGGGGATGTTCTAGGAATAACAGGTAGGAAAAACGAGATAAGCTATAACGCGATGTCTTCGACAGAAATCAAAAGTCATCTAATGAAGGATCCACCAATGTAGAGGTAGTAAACCTCCTTGAAAATTTTAAAATAGAAATGATGAGCTCTATCTCCTCGAAAATTGACGTCCTGAGGGCAAAGAAAAAATAGGCAGTAGAGGAGCTCACACTAGGTGTGTTCTACCTTAATGTAGAAAGAACCACCGTTTGAAGGAGTTCCCACTTGACAATGTAGAGGTGTGATAGCTGTGTGAGCTAAACCATGACACAAAAGAATGCCCCTCACTTCCCCAACTGAAGGCTATTCTGCAAGCATCAACTGCAGAGGTGGAACCGACCTACTTCATTACACAAAAGAAACCTTGGTAGCCTCGAAACCAAGGTATGATCCTGGACTCATTTCCATTTTTGAATAATATCAGCAATTGGAATAATATGAAAAATGTGAATACACAATTCCCTTCATATTATTCTCAGTGGAACCCTTCTCAACCTTCAATGCAAAATTATAACTCATGGAATCCCTGGACACAACCACCACACCAACCAAGTTCTTGGTCTCCTGGATGGAGGAATTTCCATCCAGGTAACCTGTTTCCTTAGAAACCTCCACATCAACAACAACCATATCCTCCTCAATATCCTCAATACCCTCAATACCCTCATCAGCAGTCATAGTTGTAGTTGCAGAACAATTCTACCCCTAATATACCGATATGACCTCAGTTGCCTGCACAACCTAATCCTAACCCAAACAATAAAACAATCCATCAATTTGAGACTGTCAGCATGCCTGCCTACTCCCTTTCTCCTGTGCCTTGCAATGATATTCGCTTATGGTAAGGGAAAATAGTAGAGCCTGTGATCATAGAAGATGTTCCACCCTATGTACATGAAGAAGGGATGAATCCACAACATCTATCCGATACAACCCCAATTATTGAAGATGCTGAACATCCCACAAATGGGATGACTAAAACACAGAATGATAAATCCAGCAATACATAGCCTACCCAGCTGATTAGGCAACCACTGTACCTCAAGAGATCAATGCTACCAAGGATAGGGGGACAACCCCAGTTTAACCTCTTAGGAGAGTTAAAGAATATTTATGTTAAAATTACCCTCCTTCAAGCTCTTCAAGATGTACCTATCTATGCTAGAATTGTTCAGAACTTGTGCACAAAGAAACTAGGGAGGAAACCCAGAGATCCTCCCACTATCCACATCATAGGGAAATTATGTGCATTAATAACAGGAAAAACCCTATTGGCCAAGTATGAGGACCCTGGGAATACACAGATACCCAACGTACTAGTATATTTAGGAGCAGTGATTAATGTCATGACAATCAATACTGTAAGAAAACTTGGGCTCAATAATCTTAGGCCGACCCCCACTATTTTATAACCGGCAGATAGATCCACCATTAAACCTGAAGGAATTTTGGATGATATCATCATCTCAGTTGACTCTTGGGAGTATCCTACTGATTTCTTGGTTTTACAACCTAAGTCACAGCTAGGAGGACACCCATTGATGCTGGGAAGGCCTTGGTTGGCTACAGATGATGCTTGCATCAGCTGTTGATATGGGTCTATGACCATATCAGATGGCACCGAGACTAAGAACCTCACTCTCTATCCTCCAGCTCAGCCAAGTCTAGATGCTAAAACTTCTTTTTGGATGGATCCAGAGGAAGAGGAGGGTGTTCAACCATTATTAACTATAGGGAAGGCCTTAACTTTTAAAGATGAAATTAAAGAGGATTCCATTAATAAATTCATTAATGAACCCACCTCAGTCAATAAAGAAGTTTATCAAATCCTGAACATTACTATGGGTAAGGAAGAACAAGAAAATCTCACAAAAGAAGCACTAGTTGGTGACACACACATAATCCCAGTATTGAAAAATTTGAAAAGTATTCCCATTGAGGTAGAGTCTAGAAAAAAATTGAATATTAACCCCAGCCTCTCTTTAGACAAACAAAAGTACCTAATTAGTCTCTTAAAAGAACACAAGGGGGCATTTTCCTGGGAGTATATAGACATGAGGGGTATTCCCTCTAACCTATGCACCCTCATATTTATATTAAAAGCGACTCCTGACCTGTGTCAGCCTCAATGATGAATGGACCCCAATCTTAGGGACATAGTGAAGGAAGAAATTCAGAAACTCTAGGAAGTAGGATTTATATATCCTATTTCACATAGTGAGTGGGTCTCCCCGCTCATAATTGTACCCAAGAAAAATGGTAAATGGAGAGTCTGTGTCGACTATAGAGAGCTGAACAAAGCCACACAAAAAGACCACTTTCCCTTGCCCTTTATTGATCACGTACTCGACACCCTATCAGGGAAGAAGTTCTTCTCCTTCACGGATGGGTTTAGCGGGTACAATCAGATTCAAATTGCTCCTAAAGACCAGGTTAAAACTACCATCACTTGTCCCTCGGGAACATTTGCCTATAGAGTGCTTCCCTTTGGTTTATGTAATGCACCAACAATATTTCAAAGAGCTATAATCGGCATATTTCCTGAATTAGTTAATGACAGTATGGAAATTTTTATGGATGATTTCACTCCTTATGGCAAGGATTTTGAAGAAGCATTGGAAAATTTGAAAAACATTTTAACTTGCTGTGAACAGACCCAGCTCTCTTTAAGCACTGAAAAGTGCCATATGATGATGAGTGAAGTAGTAGTATTGGGGAACTTCATTTCTGTTGATGGAATTTAGGTGGACCCCATAAAAATCAAGGTAATAAAAAATATACCTACCCCTGCAACTGAAAAAGACGTGCGAAGTTTTCTAGGACATGCTGGATACTACTGAATATTTATAGAGAATTTTTCCAAACTTGCTTCTCCTTTGTTTTCATTATTAATGAAGGATGTGCAATTTGTTTGGAGTGGAGCATGCTAGGAAGCATTTGTTAAGCTTAAGGAGAAGTTGTCCACAACTATCTTAAGAGGGCCCAATTGGGCCCTACCCTTTCACATTTCTTTAGATGCTTCTGATATCACTATTGGAGCAGTTTTAGGACAACAGGATGGTCAAGTACCTTATGCAATTTATTATATTAGTAAAAACTTAGCCCCTGCTGAAATTAATTATACTATCACTGAGAATGAGTTGTTAGCTATTGTCTACTCCATTAACAAATTTCGACACTACATTACTGGGTATCCTACATTGGTGCACACTGACCACGCTGCCATGAAATATCTAATGAAAAAACCCATCACTAATGCCAGAGTGACTAGATGGCTCTTATTATTACAGGAATTTGATATTACCATCATAGATAAACCTGGAAAATAAAATGTTCTCGCTGATTTTTTATCTCGTTTCACTAACAGTGATGATAATTTGCCTATTGAGGGCTCTTTTGCAAATGAACATTTATTTGCAGTTTCAGCTCATTCCCCTTTGTATGGAGATGTCACTAATTACTTGGTTGCAAGAAATATTTCGAAACATATGTCTAAAAGATAAAAGAGAAAAATCATCCAGCAAAGTAACAGGTATTGTTGGGTAAACGGTCATCTCTTTTACACAGGTCCTGCTCTTGAAATCAGGAGATGTGTAAGGGAAGATGAAATATTTCATATACTGAAGGCCTGCCATGATGAACCTTGTGGGGGAAACTTTGGAGATATAAGGACAAGACACAAAGCATTGAGGATGGGCTACTATTGGCCAACTCTTTTCAAGGATGCAAAAATATATGTTCAGTCCTATGATAGCTTCCAAAGGATGGGTCATCCCAACTGATTAGATCAAATTCCTATGCAACCACAATCAATAATTAAACCATTCAATAGATGGGCTCTGGATTTCATTGGCCCTATCAGCCCTCATTCCAAACAAAAATATTACATCTTGGTCTGTACCAATTATACCACTACTACATTTCGACCAAAAATCCGACGGCCGTATTGTTGGATTTTCGACACTTCCCTGTCGCATGTACAACACTATGATTTTTTTTAAGCGTCGGTGGATTTTCGTCGGTTATCCAACATCTTGCCAATCCGTCGGTTAAGTGACAGCTCAGTTTATCATCGGTTAAATGTAAATCGTTGGTTATCCGACACTTACAGGCTGTCGCTTCTACAGCACGACCATCGGTTAAGAGACGGTGACAATTTTTTTTATAAAACATTTACACCTACAAGTGTCGCTTAACCGACACCTACAGGCCTCGCTTAAGCGACGGTATTGTATTTTTTTTTTTTTAAATAATAGTATTCGGTGGGTACATCTTGAATCTGCATTATTTTTTTCACATATATAAAAGGACATCAAGAAAATAATAGTATTCATGGTCGACTCTCAAATTAGCCTAATGCCTACAAATGACCTCAACATTGTGTTTCTAGAAAACGTTCGCAATAGAAGAACCACCTTCGATATACGCTTGCACTTGTATATTGGTGAGGTCACCCACAACATCCACTTTCAGGAACCCCAATCCCTTTCTTAGGAGTCAGGACACAAAATTATGAAGCTATTGTAATTTGTAACTTAAAAGTGATTTCATGAATGAATACATGTGAATGATATACTATATACTTGAATCTACTTTTCCCACCTAAAATTTTCATAACATACAAAATTGATATCCATTGTAGCGGTCTTCTGATCTGCATGGATATATGTTTCATTACATTACATAATGAATAGCATTCTGGCATACCTGTCCGCAGCTTCATTCTTGTTTATCAAACTGACATTCTTGGAAACAAGTAATTCCCAAAAATCGTTCAGTGTTTTACCCTGGCACTTATTTGTTAACTCACGCATGAAATTGTTGAATTCCATTGGCTCCTGAAAAAAAAATATAGTTAGGACTAAACAACCTCAACCACTACATATGCATGTACAGATCTAACTCCAGTGATAGGAAATTTTGTAGTCCAGAGTTAAGATCTACAAATGTATCATAGATTTTCACTGAAAGATACAAAACTATAATAACTTGTAGAAAGCTATTCAAACTTGTGCAAAATATCCCCATCACTGCGAAGACACCATCTAAATCCATTTTTTCTTAGTTATTTACTCAGTAGTTTCTTATTCTTATAGGTCAGAATACTCTGAAAATGGAGAAAGCTTTTGAAAACATGTGAGGTGAACAAAGATAAGGCACAAGTATCAGATATGGAGAAAATAAATATTGTTTCCCAAGAGTATAATTCATGGAAAGTGGATACAGGATACTAAATGTTTGTAATGTGTGGACCATAATAAGTTAAAATGTGGACCTCCATGTCCTTCCATCAAACAACTAAGTGTGGAAAAGCAGTAGCAGAGGGAAAAGACATTACCAACACACCCACCTCTTGTTGTACACAGCCATTTCGTAGTGCAACAAAGCAATCCATTGCTTTAGGGTACGTGTTTCCTTTGTAAGAAGAATCCAACAGATCAGTGATCAGCTTTTTCATTTCTCTAATAGCCTTAGGAAACCATTCACCACTATCTCAGCGAGCCAGCATAGCCTCAAAAACTTGAACTGGTGTCAAGCTTCCAACTTGTTTGGTTTTCCTTGCTGCAAGACTGTCGTAGGAGATGCCACTATACATATCATTTCCTACATCTTTCCCTGCCATTTATTTAGATAATGATGGTTTGTCCCTCCAGAATCTCCTGGAGGCCTTCTCTATCTGTTGAAGAGAGAGCAAACAAGTTACTCATGGTGTGTTGTTCTTCAGCACCTAGGACTTCAAATACGTTTCCAAATAAATGAAAAAGGATTGTGAACTGGAACAAGAGAACCTTTACCTTCGGATTCACTTTCAATTGGAATTGGCTACAAAACTTATCAAGTTTATTTTCAGCAAACAACTCTAGGTCAGGCTCAATTATCCTCTTAACAGCATCGTCAATTGGAAACACATTAACATTTGATCTTCTTGACTTCATATGAAGAAAACTGTAGAACCGCTAGACAATTAAAAAACAAGTGAAATGAAAATATAACTAATGTATGCAAGAATACATACACACAAGTGCTATATTTCTGTAGTTTTTCATCTAACCCTTAGGATTCACAGTAAAGACAGATTATGATTATAATGTATAGCATCAAAAACCTAGAATATCCCACAATACACCCTAGAAAAACCTCAATGTATTTTAATGGCTGTGGATATGGAATTTTCACTAAATAAGGGGGCAACCCATAGAGGGTAACAATGTGCCAAAATGTGCCTTCATCACCAAGTCTACCAGAAGCCTTTAGCCTTTTGCCTTGAACCTTAAGCCGTTAGACAGAAGCCACGTCCAACAATTTATTTTATTATTGATTTATCAACGGACCACCTAGTTCGGTCAAGGCGAGTTTAAATATATAACGAAACATAGGGAAGATGGTTAAGATTAAGATATGATGGATTACAATATATAACGAAACATAGGGAAGATTACAATTCATATGATGGATTAAGATATCAAGAACCTCAAAATTTCAAGAAAAATTCTGAGAGCTATTCATTTCATTCAATTTCATAAGATCATATAGCATATGTCAGGATTTAACCCTACAGAAATGATCATAAATGAATCTTTCGCAATGGGCATTTACAAGGCAACAAACACAAGAAGTTAAAACAATAGTAGAACACCTCAAACAACCACATAAACTTCAGCCTTCTGACCTTCAACTGGACAACTCTGTAATCAAAACCAATGATTTTACCCCATTTACCATCACAAAGTTTTAGATACTACATAAACTCTACAAAGTTTTAAATCGCAAGTGGCTATGAACATCAAAATACACATACATGTACATCTACATACAAAATTATAGACATCTACCGGTACATTCATTATTGTACCCATACATATTTCCCCAACTCACTTCAAGTTTCCAAATTTCTCAATTTTTATTGGCAGTACTCTTTATGAGCCTCTCATGTAGAACATAAGACGTAAAAGCTTTTCCTTATTCTAATATTTGGTCAACAATTATTTTAATTCTTTGAAGCATCAATTTCAGAAACAAATTGCAGATCTATATTCAATCATAAGAATACACAGATTGAAAAAAAATTCTCAAAACAGAGATCATACAGTCAAAATATTGCAGATCAGAAATTGGTTATTTTTAGGGTTTACTGTTACAGGAACGACTCTAATCTCAGTATTCCAGAGCATATGACTTTTGAAAAACTGCATAATAGATTGAAACTAGGCCAATGACAATTTAAAGAGTGCTTCTGACACATAAATTTGACATATTATATGTTATATTTCTGAGCAATATTACATGAGTTACAAAGTTCTGTAGTTGTACATTTTCAACTTGAAACCCCAAGAAAAATAGGAAATCATATTGGGTTTGTCTTTTATTTTTGTATAAAACCCTAGGATGGCATATTAAAAAGACACAATGGATCCATTTTCATATCTATGTGATAAATATGTTGTTTTTAATTATATAATAGGAAAAAATAGAGAAGTTGATGAATGGTTTGATTTAGAAAAGACTGTGATTAACAATATGTAGGAAACATTTAGTTATGTGAAGAAAATTATTTCTGTTTTTCTTTGTTCAATATACATATGATTAATCTCCATATAAATAGGATTTAGGAAAGGCAACGATGATCCCTCAACTTCTTTTTCATGAAGCTTGTCCTCTCTATAATGCAAAATGTAACAGATGGGTAGGAAGCCATTGAAGGCAATCATCAGAAGATGGTGAAAATAGTCTTCCATTTGAGAACTGGCAACAAAAACCTAGTGCAATGGCACAGGTTCCTTCAACAGTCTTCACCAATTGCTCACCTAGCCTCACTAACTCACCTTTCACAACTTGTGATCTACCCTCCAAGTATTTTATGCTTGGTTCATGTCATGCTCAGTTATTTTGTAACTAGAATCCCCTTCAAAACTTCATCAAAGCCTCAGTTTGGGACCACATGCTCAGCTTTATGGAAAGAGACTGAAAGATAGGGCCACTAATTTCAGGAAACAAGCTAAAGTGGTAGAGAATAGAAACGCCAAAGGTGTGGAGATTTTCCTTCTTCCTATAATTAAAACAATAGGAAGAAGCCACTTGTAAAAAGAATCTGTAAAAGTCTTGTACATAGAAACATATGCTTGTTTTTATTGTCAGTAGAAAACCTTTGAAATTTTTATCTTTTATTGTTGTGCAAGTCATAAGGGAGAAACTGCACCATGTCATGTTGGCTCTCTAGAAATTGAACTCTTAGGGAACTATAAAGAAAAAATTGTGAAACAGCCTCTAGATAGATCTTTGATGTCTGAATTGAATTCTAATGTTAAAATTGAAACCTTGCTTCTCAGCAACAGATTGCAACAGATCTCTGCATACAAAGGGCTACAATGATCTTGCATTACACAGATTCACAAATACTTGGGAAGCCTGAGAGCTCTCCTCTTCAACAATGGTGAAGGCATCTTTGGCGCCTCTCGTCAATTTCTGCACATAAAAAGAACTTGGAAGACACTCTTTGGAACCTCAATGACCCATATAGTTCCAGATAGCATGGATAGCAGTCATTCTTGAATCATCTCTGAATTTTTTGGGTTTCCATTTGTCTTGGACATAATTTATCCAGTAGGCTGATAAAAATCAGGAGTTACTGTCTATGCTTTTGGAACCTTAACAAAGGAAATATGTTTTTAAGACGGTATGAAAGTGGCCTCCAGCTCTCCAAGGATTTTCAGGATGTATGCAATTGAAGGATATTGAATTCGCAGGACTTGTATCTGTAATTAAAAGATGTTGAATCTCTCAAAACATGACTCTGTAAGTAAAATCCACACAAGTGAAACCTATAATAATACTAATGTTTTTCAGGAAAAGAAAAAGATAACCACATCCTAGTATCCTTAACCTATCAAAGGAATTTCCTAATAACCTACTGAGAAAATTGATTTGCTAAATAACTTCAGCTTTATTTATACACAAAGAATCAATTTCTAAGGAATCATGAGCATCTGTCCATAGGAAATGAATCTCTCCTCATTGGTTTGCGCATTTTCTATTCAGTAAATAATGGCTGGAGTTATCTCACGTACTCCCTCAATAAACTGACTCTGATTAATGTTAAAAGAGTTCCTCAAAAACCAGATAGGATTATTTTTTCATACATTGTTGTTTTGCATATGTGAAACTGACCTTTCCCTTCAGACTACGTCATCTTCCCTTCCAGAACATCAGTTTTGGGGCATGATGTTATTCAACAGCTTATCTCAAAAGCTCCAAAACCAAGCACTTAACAAAATCCTCATTATTTATTGGGTTATTTCTTAAATCACTTCAGCCAAATTAGAAATCTTTGGTCATTTTTTGCAATAAATATCACCACTAAGATTGTTTATACAATAAACACATACATTAGTAACAATGGGTATAGCGGTTTCTGCTTGAAAATACTTATATAACTATATTGAATTTTACACTTCAAAAATTTGTTTAAGCTGACTAGCAAGCAGGAAGGTCATTCCCAAAATGTTTCTAGATAAAAAAACATAGAATTTAAGTTACCAACCATTTATCAAGGAAAGATTCATACAGCTGGGAATTGCTTTTCCTCAAGAGACAGAGGGATGTACTACATGGAAAAGGTATTTTTTTATGTATAAAATATAATAATATACTCTGAAGGATTATGTTTATTTCAGTAAAAAATGATTGAGAACATCTCCTCAATATATGACAAGTCATGTCAGGTACCAGAGTTGAATTTTAAAAATCAAGGTATGTATAATTCGAAATAAGCAAAGTAGACCTCTTCAAGAAGTTTGGAGAGTTTTCAAATCTAATTAAGGCTTGATATTCCACAATCTTCTCCAAAGCATTCCAACAATCAGGTTTCTTTCTGGGTCACCTCAAAATGAAAAAGAAAATCTTGGAAAATCATTGTAAAACCTAAGGAATAGAAAAGGAGCAAACCTTAAAACATGGCTAATTAATTTCTGACCTCCTTTTAAGGCATAGAATTCAAACGTATTAAATGAATTAGAGGTGATGTGTGCAACATTGACAATCAACTTGCTGCGTCATCCACTTAGGACTTGAAGACAAAGATTGGAAAAGCAGTAGTGATGTCTCTGCAAAGAAGCAAAGGTAACATAAGAGTGTCATTAGTTCATTTACAAATGATGGTGCAAAAAAAATGATAGACATGATAAACTTGACATGTATGGATGAAAACAATTTTATGGGGCAACTGAGAAATGGAGATAGGTCTATGGAAAGTGTCTCTGAGAAATATCCTAGTTTCAAGAGAGGACACATTTTGGATAGAGCGGACATCTAAAGATACTTCATTACTCACACTTTTTGAGCAGCTAGTTTTTTGTGTATTGAAAGATGGGCAATCAAGCATTTTGCTGAAAATATTAACATTCCTTTTGAGCATGCATGTCGGGGCACTGCGAAAAGCTGTGCTTTTTGTTCTTGATGGAAAATAATGTGAAGATGATGCACTATTTTCACTAAATTTGCTGCTTCAGGCAGGTTATGACAAGTCAAAGCAGGAAGAGCTGTTGGGGAAGCTAGGATCTAGCTTTAATCTTATAGAGTCTGTACTTGGAACTCTGACAAAGTTTAGAGGAATTGTGAGCAAAGAAAACAGAGGGAACCTGAACAAACTTTTTCTGAGCTCCTCGTTGCATGGTTTCCCATCACATGTTCATCCAGGGAGTGCAGATGTGGTCTCTTATACCCTCTCTGTTGAGGTATTTTTGTATACAATTGAGCAATTTTTCAGAGAAAGAGATGCATCTGGTGGTGTATCATATTCATTTGTTGAAATCTCAAATGGGTCTATGCTCATTTTCACTAAAGCATAGGACCTCATCATTAAGAAAAGTAAAACTGATATCAGCATACAGGTCTTAGCACTCATCTCTATTTGAATCTCTATGTGAAACAAACTCTGAAGAGGTGGTTTTCAAATATTGTATAATTACCCCTTTATTGGGTATATAACATGCCACCCCTACTCAAAATGCTTTAGCCAAAATGCATGGCTGAAATGACCATCAGTGGCAATGATCTTTCCTGGATGTGCCAAGAGGCTTTGGACACAAGGCCACACTGGGGAGCAAGTAAATGCAGATCTTATTATGTTGATATCTAAAGGAACATGAAAGGAAACTAAGTGGTCAGCAGCTTATAGCTTTGCTTAATGTGGCTACTTGAATCAAACATACAGCTGTCCAAAGTGTTTGACCTGAGAAAATAGGGTTTCTCAAAGGCCATTTCATCCTCGATAATTTTATTACTCCTAGGCAAGTCTTGACTGGGAAAAGGAATCCTAGTCAAAAGGTCGTTATCTAAGGTTGATTTTCGCAAGGCATAAAACAGAATTTAGCGGGATTCCATCATCAATATGCTCTAATGGCTGGATTCTTGAATTTTTCTTTACTGAAGCAGTCACAACCATTTCTTCAAATGCCTCTACTAGTTTGTGTCAATGCACAGCTATCAGCAACATCTCTGCTTCATCATTCCCATCAGATGGGAGTTACCTTTGGCCCCTTGTTTATATGTTATTATAGTCAATGCTCTAGGATATCTTCTTGGAGTTGCTGAGTTCTAGAACAAATTTGGGGAACTCACTTCTTGCTGATGAGCAGTTATTTAACATCCATTTTGTTGATGACTCAGCTCTCACTCCAAACATATCTTCTAACTTTGTTAAAGGTACAAAGCAATTTGTTGCCTTGACATTTTTGAAAAAGCTTCTAGAGCTATTGTGAGAGAGGAAAGAACGGGCATTCATCATAGAGAAAAAAGGATTTCAAGTGTGGCTTAACATCAAACAAAAAAAAATCCAACCATAATTCCCTTTTGAAATTTGATGTACCTGTAAACATTATTTGGGATCAAGTTTTGCACAAAATGGAAAAAAGGCTTCAACAATGGGCATGCAAAGATGTTCACTTTGCAAGCCAAATCATCATCATGGTTAGAAACCTGGCTACAAGTCATGTTTTAACTCTTCTTCTTTATTTCCTAGTCCAAGATACTAGCAGTAGAAGATTCTTCTTTGACCCTTTCTCTAGGGGGAAGCGGCAGGGTGGAAAAAAGGGATAGTCAGTTTCTTGGGACCTCTAATTGTCCAGAAAGGATGGAAGGATTGGGCTGATAGATATTAGTATTTCAGGGACTGTGTTAGTAGCAAAATATTTCATCAGAGCCATAAGCAGAAATTGGACAGGAAAGATACATGTCTACAATTACATACAGAATGTTACACATGTACAAGGTATACTCAAGTGATATGAACTTTCATAGTGAGCTCAAATATTTTTAAATATCTGGTTCATGTATAGTAGATGTGACAAGCATGGCAATGACCTACATACTTTTACTGTAATTAGCAAGATGATCCCCAATGAATAATTGTTTTAGTCAATTTTGAATGCTCAAGGCTACAATGTTCTCTAAAAATGACTTCAAAATCTACTAACATGGTGAGTTAGGAGGTGTCATGGTATCTAGAAGTCTCACTCTTATTTTAAGACAAGTACTTGGGTTTTTAGTCACTACTAACATCCTAGAGCTACATTACACTAGATTTAAAGTTACCAAATCATTTTGGGGTTGGGTTGTATTGTTCCTTCTGTTTCTCCCCTCCAACAAAAATAGGTTTGAGAACAATGGATGAAGTGACACCTATTATGGAGCATGTGGGATGTGATCAGACTGATGCATTGGATAAAGAACTGTGTGTATCACTGCCACATGTAACAAATTAAATGGATCATCAAATTCCATCAGTGCCCTATTCCAAGAGCTTGCTTAACAAATTCCTCTACTTCTCATCACTAGATGAAGCTTAATTTTACAGTAACTAAGCATTGCTGCATGTCATGGTATATAGCCCAAGGCTTGCCACTTCAATAGATCAAGCTTTCCTAGTCCTTCCCATGTGTATGGCACTCCACTCTGTCTGCTAGTTGTGAATAAGACAAACATAATAGGACAAAAATCTTCCATCTTTCCCCTCAAACATTTATCTTTGGGATCACCAAACCAAATATGCAAGAAAAAACCTACCTTAAACATGTTTATTATAAGCAATTCAATTCTTAAAGAGGTCAAAAGACTCTTTTCCTTTATGTCAAATATTTTATTCCATAATGTAATCGTAAACACCAAATCAGTGAAAATTTTCTTACCCTTGCTTTGCTTCGATGTCTCTGCTAAAGTCAATGTTGGGATCGCAATCCAGCACTAAGGATGGAACCTGAAGTTGACATGTTTGCATTAGAAGCACACAATTAGCATCATAAAATATATAGCAGCTCTAGATTCCAAGCTGATTATGAATATTCCATAGATCAATATTTGGCTTACCTTCTGAATACTGGCATGTACATGTTGTCCTTGCAAAAGAAATGTGTGATCCTTGATTTGAGGGTGTAGAGACCTATCCATATCAAGAGGTAACTGGCTCACAGACAAAAACCATCGATTTCCACATTGGGCAGGGAAGAGCCAGTTCTCATGTTTATCATGCAAACCCCTCAGATAATCTAGTGACACGTTATTTTCTTCTGCTCTTTTTCGTAACTGCAAACGTCTATGGCATCTGTCTGGACTGGCCCTTAAGTAAATAAATCCATCAGGAACAAGCCCAAGTAAAACAAAAACAACTGGATCAAACCATGAATCATAGATGCTAAGCTCCATCCCATTCATCCATTTTGCCTCATGAACGGCTCGCACAAACACCTGGTATATTCAAGACCGATAAATTTGTTTCTAACTTTCTTTTTATAGTGCTAAAATGCTAGCAACTGCACTAAAAGCAGACACTACAACAAAAAGTAAAGATGCAAAAACAAAGAAAGCAATTAGAATAACTCTTAATGGGGCAGATAAACTACAACATCTATTTACTTATACATTTCGTCATCTATATTGGACAGTAATGAAATTAGACCTGAACAGAACATACAATGAAAGCTAAGACTCTCAAGTTCCGACACTGTCATAAATGCATAAAATCCTATTAAAATTTCTACCAAAATGAACCTTAGAACATACCATTCGATCACTGAAAACACTTCTCTCCATGAGTCGTAGAGGGTTTAAGCCACCTGCAGACTCTCGCTCTTGCATCACCCTTGTTACAAAAACATAGTTCTGAAATGTACAGGCATACCGTTGAGGTTCAGCATAGAAAGCATCCAATATATTGAAATGATCAGGCCCAATGTCTTGCCACTTAGAAATAGGCTCAGGAACCACCTCTACAAGGTCATGTAATTCAATTGTCTCATTTTCTATCCTCTGAAGAAATTTGGTTTTCCCAACACTAATATTACCTTCCACACAAAATGTGAGCCTCTTTTTCTGCATTTTTCTCTCCCCATCATGTTCCTCTTCCAACTCTTCATCCACACCCTCCTTGATGTAAGAAGTTATACTCTCTGCATGGTTCTTGTGGACGATTCCAATGGAGCTACATAGAAACTCAACCATCTTTTTGCTACCACCTCCAAGGAACTGTACACATAGTAAGAAGGGAAAAATGTTAAACCAAGCTCAAGTGACTAGAGTTGAAAAATTATTCCATCTGCCAATGGTCTATAGTTTGATGTGTGAAAGCAGTGGAAATTGTAAGAAATGAACTCATAACAGCCACTCCACCAAATTATTCTGAACTATTGGACAAACCTACATCATTAAGGAAAATGGAAAGAATAGAAAAATATCAATCTACATCTCAGTTTTACATTCACTTTACTAATGCTCCTGATGGTCCTACTAATCATAAGAATTATTTGAGCAAAAATAGAGCATGCTCAATCATTTTAGGGTACTCACAAATTTGGGGGCTTCTGTCGGCTTGTGCGTGACCTCCGCAAACCCTCCTCTGCCTCTTCAAACCGTCTTCTGCCTCTGCAAACCCTGGTCGCAGCAAACCCTCCTCTATGTGACCTCCAGTACCAGCACCACCTGTCGTGACCTCCTTTGCATGACCTCCTGCAAACCTCCTTTGTGTGACCTGGAGAATTGGCTTCATTCAACTTCATAATCTGCCTTTCGTTAGGCCCATTCATTTTATTTTGATGAACCACAGTGTTTTCAAAGTGATTCTGAGACTACTTGCGGCAGAAACCTCTCCCATTCCCATTCTAAATCTCACAGATAGCACTTCTCTACTGCACCCAGAGCTTCTCCTGATGTCGATTTAACAATATAAGCAAAAACCAAAAATAATCATGCGGTGGATGGGACCATCAACGAATATTATATCATCATGTGTGGGATGGGACCATGTACTAATAACCATGTGTTTTCCTAAGAGGCATATAACCTCATAAATTGTCTATCCTCTTAGTTAACCTTTTGTGGCAATAATAAGAAACTAACCTCATTTTGATATGATATTCAACAATGGGATTTTGAAAAATTAAAGAAGTAACAATGCTTTGAATCAATCCTTCTTACACTGATTCTCACCTAGTAATTTCATATCAATACTATTATGCCTAATTTTGTAAAGAGAGAAGTCATTATGTAGCATGGTCACCCTATTCATAATGATTTTGATTCAAGGAATTTTGATGATGCAATATGGAATATTATTTGATCTATGGCAAGAAAATATGTCACAAGGAAAAAATACTCACAACGAAGGGAAAACCCTACTTTGAAATGTCTTCATTGTCGAGCTATTTCCTTGCTTTAAGGGCTTCCTTTGCTTGGATAGTTTCTAAGGTTACAAATTGGTTTTGACTCAGGTCTTATTTTGTATCATTTATGGGTTTCGGAGTACCATGTTTTTCTTCGTCTATTCAAGGATCTGGATGCTTTTTGAAACTCTTATTCTTTCTGCTAGGTTGGGGGTAGGTTCTTTGGGTAGTTCTTGTTGAAATGACTACAATCATGAAAACTATTGCACTGTAATGTCATATGTTCATAGTGGAATGGTTGCACAAGGGTCTATTTGTTGATTTTCGAGCTCTATTTCTCATGGGAGCTCTTCTTCAAGTTATACTTCAATGTGAATTCAAGCACAACTAAAGAACTTCGGTCTTGGATCAACTCTATCAACAACTCTTCTTAACTTATTCCATATTGCCTCAAGGATCTTAATGCATATTTTTTAAAATAGATTGTAGAAATTCTGACCAACAATAGATTAATTTCACTCACAACAAATTACAATTGATCATGCAAAATTGTCAACAATGGAGACTGAAAATGGAGTGGTAACACAAAATTATATTAACTCAGTGTACAATAGCCAACCCTGTAATAACATAGGTTGCTGTATATATAGAATACATCAATAGGTCGAATGCATAAGGAGGCATCCAAAACTAGCATAAAGCAGGCTTATCCAAAATAGGCAAATCCCCCATAGGTGTAAAAAGCTGATCCCAAATCTGTCATGAGGATCACGAATTGGAAAGGGCACATGGGAAAGCTAATGAGTGGTGGAATGGAAGCTCATACATCCTTTTGCATGGAGAAAAGAGTGGAGGATGAAAGGGCAAGAAAACAAGTTCACCTCACCTAGTCTTGCTTTCCTGTGTGCCTTAAAACACTGAAAAAGTAGTCAATAAAGTAAAAGGGCGCCTAGGAGGCCAGGAATAAATTAGATTTGATTCCTAAGGCTTTCCCAAGCGCTACATGAGTCAAAGATGGAAAGTTTGACCTCTATGGATAGGAAATTAGCAACTTGCACATGGTGGGACTCATGAACTAGGCAAATAAGACAAAAATAAATGAATTAATGTCTAAGTGGGTAATACTATGGGTCTGATTATTCTAACACCCCCCCTTAAGCCTGACTTTATGAGTAATAAATCAAAATATAGGGCCTAGAAACAAAGCTTAGTCACCCTTTTACATACTGCAAGTCCATATGAACCAAGGAAAGAGGCAAAACCAACTTGGGAAAATCCTCCCTTAAACATAGACTGTAAAACAAAATTGTAGATTCTTGTCTCCACTCATGCTTTGACAGCATGATCAGTAATCCCCAGTAGTGATTTGAGATTGCTGAAGGTCTTCTCACAAAATGCTTTGGTGAAGATATCAGCTACTTGTTCTGAAGATGAACAGAAGAGTAGGTGAATGGTGCCATCATGCACAAGCTCTCTGATGTAGTGCATGTGAATCTCAATGTGTCTGGTTCTCTGCTTCTGAACTGGATCTTTGCAGATTTGAATGGTACTTTGGTTATCACAGTAGATGGTAGTTGAGTACTCAGGTTCGAAACCACACTCTCCAAGTAAACCCTGCAACCATAAACACTGAGTTGCTGCATTAACAACTCCTCTGTACTCAGCTTTTGTAGATGAGAGTGCAATGGCACTCTGTTTCTTGCTTAACCAGCTGATTGGCCCTTCTGCAAGAATGAACACAAAACCTGAAGTGGACTTCCTGTCTGTGCTATCACCTGCCCAATCACTGTCAGTAAAACCAATTAACTCAAGGTCGGAATTGGCTTTATAGAAAATCCCATGTGTCCTTGTTCCCTGAACAAAGCTAAGGATCCTCTTGGCTGCTTTCCAATGGATCTCATGGGGATTATCCATGAATCTAGAAGCAACAATGACTGCATAACAAATATCAGGTCAAGTATGTGTCAAATACAATAAACATCCAATCAACTGTCTATACAAAGTGTTGTTTACCATCGGTGGAGAATCATCTTCCTCCAGCTTTACTCCTGAAAGGAAAGAGTTTTTCTTGCTTTGCAATCTTGCATTGTGAATTTGATCAGCAAATCCAAGGCATATTTGGACTGGTGCACCTTGATTCCATCTTTGGTTTGAGCAATCTCAAGCCCCAGAAATTGACTTAAGAGCCCCAAATCTGTCATGGAGAAGGCTTGGTTCATAGCTCCTTTTAGGGAAGCAATCTCAGCTTGTGAGCTTCCTGTAATGAGGAGGTCATCAACATATAACACAATTATCATTAATGAACCATTAATTACCTTCATATATACATTCAAATCTGATTTTCACCGAACAAAATTCAGAGATAGCAAGAAGCTATTTATCTTGGCATACCAAGCCCTGGGGGCTTGCTTTAGCCCATACAATGACTTTCTCAACCTGCACACAAGAGAATGGTCAGTAGAAAAACCTTGGGGCTGCTGCATATATATCTCCTCAGTGAGATCACCATTCAGAAAGGCACATTTTACATACATATGATGTACCTCCCATTGCCTTGATGCTGCAATGGCTAGAGCTAGCCTGATTGAATCCATCTTTGCCACTGGGGCAAAAGTCCCATTGTAATCGATGCCATGAACCTATGAGTGGCCTTTAGATATCAATATATCCTTGTAATTCAGTGGTGAACCATCAGCAGAAAATTTGGTCTTATAGACCCACTTACACTGTACTAGTTTTCTTCTTGGAGGAAGATCCACTAGCTCCCATGTGTTGCTCTTCTGTAGCGAGTTGAACTCCTCATTCATGGCAGCTTGCCATCTTGGATATCCTAATTCTTCTTCATATGTTTGAGGATTAGACTCCACCATCAAATAGCATCTTTCAGCAAACTCAGGATCCTTCATGCACAGACCACTCTCAAATTGAGATCTAGTCCTCCTTGGGTCATTGGGATCCCCAGCTAACTGTCCTACTGCATGTAGTGTCTCGGCTGCCCATTTAGGCCTTGTGGGGCTGTTTGGGTCTGCAATAAACTCATCTCCATCATACAAATCAGAATCAGCATGTTCAACAAACTCTTTACTTACTTCTTGAGGTTCAGGTGGTGAAGAGGCTTCACCAATTTCCACATCTTCAAGGGGTTCTTCTTCAAACTGAACACACCTTTCAATGAAGGCTTTGTTTGTGCTCAAATTTATCAACTTGTACCCTTTTGAATATTTAGAGTATCCCACAAAAAGACACTCTTGGCTTTGGGGATGCAAAGCCTTCCTCTTCTCTGTCGGGATTCTAGCCCATGCCTTTGAGCCAAAAATCCTGAAATGGGTCACATCTGGCTTGTGCCCACTCCATGCTTCGAAGGGATTCATGCCGTCCAACTGTTTGTGAGGCACCCTATTCTGAATATAGGCTGAAAAGTTGATAGATTCAGCCCAGTAATTTGGTGGCAAAGTTTTGGCATCCATCATGCATGTTGCCATCTCCTTCAGTGATCTGTTCTTCCTCTCTGCAACACCATTCTGCTGTGGTGTGTAGGGGATAGAATGCTGCATCTGAATACCTGCATCTGCACAATAGTTAATAAACTCAGTCTTGACATAATCACCACCATTGTCAGACCTGAGTACCTTGAGTTTTCTTCCACACTAGTTTTCAACCAAAGCCTTGAAGACTTTGAATAGGCCAAAAACTTCTGACTTGTGTTTCATGAAGTGAACCCAACAATACCTGGAAAAATCATCAATAAAGGTCAATGCATATTTGGCCTGACTCATGGACATATGAGGGAATGGGCCAGCAACATCACTGTGAATCAGCTCGAGGGGTGCAGAGGTTCTCTCATGGCTCGCTTTCTCAAATTTGTGCTCTCGGTGTTTTCCTAGGATACAGCCTTGGCAGACTCCTTTGGAAAATTTTATCTTGGGCAACCCTATGACCATATCTTTCTCACTAAGATCAGACAAATACT
>LPNX011108111.1:174785-319292 GCA_001517045.1 Pseudotsuga menziesii
ACTTTCGACATATACAGTGAGGAGAAATCCTCCTTAGTCGAAACCATGTGTCTTGAAGCTCCAGAATCTATGATAAAACTGGGTGAGATTGATGTGCTAGCAACTAGAGCATGAACTCTCTCTCTCTGTCATCGGAACTTGATCCTCGTTCTCTCTTCTTTGAGATTTCTGGAAGGGAGATGCCATTCTTCTCCAGGATATTGGTCAGCATATCAATCCGCTTTTTCATACAAGATCTTTCAGTGTGATTGCCCTTCGAACAGTATGAGCACTTGTTCATTTCACCTTTGTTTTTCTTCTTCTGGGTATTTTTCTTGGGACCTTGTTGATCCTCCAGAGACTGCTTCTTGTCTCTTCTTTGCTCAGGTGGCTTTTTAGCTTTCTTTTTTCTTTTAGAATCCACCCTCGAATCTCCAGCAACTAGAGCTTGGTCTTTGGAAGGTTTGATGGTGCCCATCATCACCAGCTTGTCTTGTTCTTGTGTGAGAGATTCCATGAAATCTGCAAGGCTAGGCATCTTGCAGGTTCAAGTTGTGAGTTTTGTGGCACAGAAGGTCAAAACAAAGACTGAGTAGTCAGGTCCTACCTTCGAGAGGATGGCCAATACGAGCTGATCATCTTTGTTTTCGATACCACACTGTTTCAGCTGCAAAACTAGTGCTTTGAACTTGGAGAAATATAGCTGCAGGGATTCAAAGCTACTGGGACTCAGATAAATCAGCTCATTTTTGATCTAATGTCCCCTCATCTCATCTGTCTTTCCAAAAATATCAGAAATATTCTCCCATACTTGATCCGGTGAAGTTAATCCATCGAGATGGAAAAGGAGGTCTCGGGAAATACTGAGACATATGAGGCCATAGGCCTCATCTCTCCGATTGTGCCATTTGATCTTCTCTGCAGCTGCATTGGGATCTGCTTCTATTGCCATAGTCACCCTGTAGAGGCCTTTCACTCTCAACAAGATATCCATCTCTGCTTTCCGTTCAAAAAAGTTGAAGGGAGTCAAGATAGTTTTCTGTGAATCCATAGCTTTAGAAAATCTGTCCCGGCTGTCAGTAGAAGGCTCCTAGTCTTGATGTCAAACCTGCAAAACAGTTTTTGAAGGAGATTAATTTCCTACAATGGCTCTGATACCATGTAGAAATTCTGACCAGCAATAGATTAATTTCACTCACAACAAATTACAATTGATCATGCAAAATTGTCAACAATGGAGACTGAAAATGGAGCTGTAACACAAAATTATATTAACTCAGTGTACAATAGCCAACCCTATAATAACATAGGTTTCTGTATATATAGAATACATCAATAGGTCGAATGCATAAGGAGGCATCCAAAACTAGCATAAAGCAGGCTTATCCAAAATAGGCAAACCCCCCATAGGTGTAAAAAGATGATCCCAAATCTGTCATGAGGCTCACGAATTGGCAAGGGCGCATGGGAAAGCTAATGAGTGATGGAATGGCATATCATACATGCTTTTTCATGGAGGAAAGAGTGGAGGATGAAAGGGCAAGAAAACAAGGTCACCTCACCTAGTCTTGCTTTCCTATGTGCCTTAAAACACTCAAAAAGCAGTCAATAAAGCAGAAAAAGCAGAAGGGCACCTAGGAGGCCAGGAATAAAGCAGATTTGATTCCTAAGGCTTTCCCAAGCGCTACATGAGTCAAATATGGAAAGTTTGACCTCTATGGATAGGCAATTAGAAAATTGCACATGGTGGGACTCATGAACTAGGCAAATAAGACAAAAATAAATGAATTAATATCTAAGTGGGTAATACTATGGGTTTTATTATTCTAACAGAGATATGGGGCAATCTCTCCCACACTAAAACATATGATAGAATCTCCTATTTTAGCTCAAAATCTAGAGACCATTGATTAAGATACAAAACTCCAGTGCCCCAAAACCATGGGCATTGTATAATATTAAATCATAACCATAGTTAGATTGAAAATGTAAATCGAAGAAGTCTTTACCAAAAAAGTAACTTTAATTTTTCCTTTGAATTTAGGAACCTACTAGTTTTGGATAAAAGACTCAAATGCTTTATAAGATTGGTCATGCTCCCAAAAAAATCCTGACTATAATATGATAAGTATACAAAAATAGCTTTTTTCCAACACTACAAATTGAAAACTAAGATTAAAAATGTTCTCTATATTTTTAACAAAATGTGATGCATTGTGACTAGATTTAGTTCTCTTTAAATAATTAACAACCATCCCCAAACCTTGAATTCTTATCCCACAAGCATGTACTCACTCATACATGTTAGCCATGATCACCTTGAAAGGGCACTGCTAAACCACACATAATTGCATTTTGAATATATCTTATTTTATTTATATGAAAACTCTATACTTCCTCAGACACCAATTATCCATTTAGTGTTTAATTAACATGATTTATCCCCTAACAATGTCTAAGGCATTCATATCAACCCATGATGCACAAAACATTGTAATGGTACCCATATCTCACTCAAAGGTCAATAATTTCCTATTGAGGACAAATTATGTGGACTATATCATTATTTATTGAGATTTATTCCTAAAGGATTCATCTAATTACAAAGGGACTTATTTTCGTTCCTCGAATATGGTCAATGCATTACAACCCACCCCCACCACACAACACCTCATACAGGTACACATATCCCACATGGAGAACAAATATCACCTCTTAAGGCATCATATTGTAGTTTGAGGTCATGTTGATGACTAATGATCCTTAGAGGTGAATTTATTGTGTAAGTCCCTAATTTTTCTCCCTTTACTATTGTACGGCCTTGACACCTATCCCTATTGCACAAAAACTCATAAATATGTCTAGATATCACTTATTTGCCAAATATCTACTTTAAATCATATATTTTGTGGTTTGAGGCCTTTATCATGGCCTATTAGCTTACTAGTCATAATTTAGAGCATAAATGCATCAATTTCTCTCCCAACCATGGTTTGAGACTCATTCATAGTGCAAAAAACCTCATATTAACACTCTCATACCACTACGAGGATAATGATGTCCAACACATACCATGTTGTATGGTTTGTGTTCTTATTCATGGACCTTGGTCCTTAGAAGCTTCAGATAGGGTCTAATAGTTTTATTTTCCTCCAACGCCTATTGGAAAGGCCTTGCCACCCATTGCTTTCATCCAATGCATTTTTTTTATCCAAGGAGTTGTTGATCATGTCATATAGCTTTATTTTATATTACTATGAAAATAAGAATTTATATATGTAGAAACATAAAAAGCATCATAAAATAATCATGGATATCTCTTCAAGGCCTTTGAGATGAACTGAAAAACTGGAAAACAAAACTTCAAAAATTGATATCAAGGTAGAAATTTATGGGAAATTCATGTGTGCATTATATAATGCATGTGTGTTATTGAAATCCATTTTTTTCTAGGTAGGATAGTTTCCACTCACTCAAGGCGCCGTTGCTTAAGCGACGCTTATGAGACTATCTGTCGCTTAAGCGATGCTTATGAGTCTAGCCATCGCTTAAGCGACACTTATGGCCACATTTACAAAAAAAAAAATTATCCTTGTGATTTTTGGTAAGTTTAAAAAAATAAATCCACGCGCCATCGGATTTTGGATCGAAATGTAGTAGTGTATGACCAAATGGGTAGAAGTTGTAGCTCTAGCAAAGGCTAATGACCAGGCTGCGATCGAATTTCTATGCAGTGAAATATTTACCCGTTTTGGGGTACCTAAGGAAGTAGTTACCAATGGGGGACCACAGTTTATGTCGCATCAATTTGAAGCTCTGCTAAGGAAGTATCATGTTCAGCATAGGGTAGCTTCACATTACCATCCCCAAGCCAATGGCCAGGTGGAAAGCACTAATAAAGTTATTGAAGCCATCCTTACCAAGACAGTTAAGAGCCATCATAGAGATTGGGCTGACAGGCTTCCAGAAGCACTATGGGCATATTGCACCACTTGGTGTAACACCATGGGTTTCTCTCCTTACGATTTAGTGTATGGAAAAAGTGCCATCTTCCCAATTGAATTTGAAATCAAGACCTTGAAGATGGCCACCAAAGTAAGCCTGGATGTAATTGAATCCCAGAAAAGAAGATTGAACCAATTGAATGAACTCGATGAGAATTGGTTAGCTGCAGTGGAACAGACAGTGTTAATTCAACAAAAGAGATCCAATTGGCATGACCAATTCATTAAAAAGAAGGTCTTCTATGAGGGAGACTGGAAACTATTATACGATTCCATATTCAAAAGATATTTCAAGGGAAAATTATGCACAAGATGGCTGGGCCCATACCTAGTAGACAAGGTATTTGATAACTGCACAGTCCGTCTAGTAACTATCGATGAAAACTGTGTACCATTATTTGCTAATGGTCACAGGCTGCGACTGTACCGTAAATCAATTTCAAAGGATGCATTTATCTCGTAAATTACCGCTAAGCAAGATTACTAGCTAGCACAAGCGTAGGAATTTCTCTCTTCCTCTGTCAATCTTTAATTAATCACTGTAAATCGTGCATGAATCATTGTTTATAAATAATTGTTGGTTTTTTTTTGTTATGTTATCTTTTCTTTTTGCACTTAATCTTTTTTTTCCTATTATTATTTTTCCAAAATTTGCAGGGAAGCGGCCAAGGATGAGGGTCAGATCGGGCCTGTCGACTAGAAGTCATTTCTCTGTGCCTTCCCACACCATGATTTTTTTTCTTTCCCTTAAATAAATTTGTCGCAGCTGCAACACATTTTTTCGGCAATTGCGACAGCCATTTTCTGGTAGCTGCGACACCCATTTTCCGGTAGCTGCAACACCTTTTCCCGGCTACTGCAACACCTTTTCTTGACTGCTGCAACACCCATTTTTTGGCAGCTGCAACACCTTTTTCCAGCCACTACAACACCCATTTTCCCGTAGCTGCAACACCTTTTTCTAGTAGTCGTGACACCGTTTTTCGATGGCTATAACACCATTTTCGGCAGCTGCCGCATCATGAAACTCTGCCTTCTTCTTTTTCCACACGAGGTGACCCTGTTTCACGTTTGACCATAAAACCCGTTTCACATCACTCTAGTGCAGTCACTTTCCATCTGATTAACATTTTCTTCCCTCTTTTTCCAGCAGGTGCGACATCTCTTCCGGCAGCTGCGACATCTTTTTCGGTGGCTGCGACATCTTTTCTGGTAGCTGCAACTCCGCTATATTTAGCTATTTTTTCTAGCATTGAAGGCCCTGTCTCTGATTTGATTTCTTTATGACCTGTGGCTGTGAATCTTTTGTTATTAGCAGATCTTTTTGCATGCCATCAACTCCTCTAGATATGGCTTCGATTCCTGATGCCGGCAATCTGACCCATAATGTGAAATTTTTCATATTTCCGACCATTTTGACACAATGGATTTTGCTTCACTAGTAGAAATAATTATTGTACTACCTTCGTAATAATTATTATATTTAATGACTACATAATGCACAAGTTATTCTCCGCAATGTCTGCAACCACATGTTCTATTATTCTCCGAAGGACATCCAGCGCGTATTTTCGAAGGTATGGCTTAGATTAACCACTTGATTAAGTATCAATATGATTTAACAATGCTAGTAGTACCTCCCATTTTATGCCCATTATTGCATCGATTAACTCTCTGCCCATGCGATGTAAATACTAATTATGCTACGTAATAACAGCCACCTTTCCCAATTCGGAATAAAATTTCAAATAATCCGATGCGCTAAAACTTTCTAAATTTGCCTAACTCTCCTCTCAGCGGTCCATGCATACTCTATGCTGTAACCTCCATTTGTCAAAATCTGTAATCTATTGAACTACAAACTAATTCTGAAGTCAGAAACATGGGTATTCCGGCTCGTTATGAACCTTCAAACACACGAGAGCTCATGAGAAACGCCGCAATATTCGCTATCTTTCAAGTTGTCGGTTGGATGGAATTTTTCAAACCTTCTGAATGGATTTCACCATGAAGCAGCCTTACAGTTTTCTCTAAACCTCACAGAAACTCACTCAGAGGTTTGGGGATTGCGCATTGAAGTTTCTGAAGCCATTATGGCTAAGGTCACTGGTATTCCTCAGGTGGGAAGGGCTTGGTTTGGACGTCGAGTCCCCACTACTGCAGTAGTACAAGACTTTATAATAGAGGGGTAGCAAGTTCAAATGACAAAAAGGGGCATCGTATTATAGTCATTACCACAACCATGGATTCAAGTCGCTATTTTCCTCAAGAAATATATCACCTGTGAAGGTAGGTACCAAACCATCTATGATTCTGAATTCCCTTTACTCTCTCATCTCTGTCACAGGGTTCTGTTAAATATTCCATATTATTTTCTCAATGATTTGTCTCATATGGTGGGTTTTGTTCAAGTTGCCAAACACCCACTCGCCTCTTAACCCACCATGGCCTCATTAAATTAATCATCTTAAGGACCCTTGCTCAACACAATATAACCTGGGAGCGATTTACAGCTCAAGTTCATGAGCCCACTCCTTTTCTTGGTATCCCAATAGAAGAAGAGTAGGTCCATCCATAGTTGGAGGGAAATGAAGCACAACAGGAGGATCAGATCCCCTCCAATATAGTTCGATCGGGGGGAGATGATACTGGATCAGAGGATCAACCAGGGGCACAACCAGAACAATTGAGAGAAGATGTACATAAAAAACCCGTGGAAGAACTAAATAACAGGGTATCTCTAACAACAGAGGGTGAAATTGAACCCAAAAATGATAGAACCATGGCAACAGAAGAAAATACTGAGCTAGTGACCATTGAATCCTCACCCGAGTGGGGAGGAATTTTGATTGAGGAAGAACAGCGTGAGGAATAAGAAAATGCTGGAACTGGGAACATTCCTTCTACCCCAACTGTGAATCCAGAAACTCCAGCACCACAAAGAAAAAGGAAGAGATCAAAGGATGAAGTTAATATATCTCCACCAATAAGAAGGAAAAGAATCAGGTCGATTGCAGTAGCAGAAGCAGCAAGGAAAATATGGGCAACCTGAAAAGCATAAATTGAGTTCCCCATTCTTGAACCCAGGCCAATTGATGCCCCACAAGGGCCGAACGAATAAGAACCCCAAATTGAAGGACTTCTGTTCGAAAATAGGCTATTAAAAGAGGAATTCCAAACACTCAGAAAGGAATTGGAAAATTGGAAAGAACTGTGCAGAAAATAGGGTGAAAGAAGCTGCACACATTGGTGGAGGTTGCAGATCAATTGGAGGGACAAAATCCTATCGAGCCTGGCAATGAGGAAGAAAGAGTGGTCTGTCCCACCTGTGGAGAAATATTTAAGGAAGTAGGCCATAAGATTGTAATTCATGCCTTTACAACACAACAGTCTCCACCTAAAACGGAGGAAGTTGCAGAGAAATAAGATGCCATCACATAAGAACCAACATCTTTAAATATTCTTGCTGAATTTGCCATTAACTCTGGGACAGAGGAACCAAGGGATGAAGTTATTCCCGATTGTGGGGATGAAGATTGCACTAAGACCCTGGAGTCCTCCCATGACACAAAAATTATAGAAGTGGAACCGCAATAGCAAGGCAATGATGGGGTTAAACAGGGTGTTGTCACATAAGAACCAACATCTCTGAATGTGCTTGTCCAAGTGGCTAACCAAATGGGAGGAGAACCAGGGATTGAGGGCACTATGGAGTTTAATAAAGAATTATGTGCTACGACTCCAGAATTGTCCCATGGCACAGAAATCATAGAAGAAGAGCCACAACAGCAGGGAGATGAAGAAGTGATCCAGGATGGTGTCACACAAGAACCAACATCCTTGAAGGTTGTAGTAGGGACTCTTGAAATGCAATAAGAAAATAACCTTGAACTGGATGTGATTCCTGATATGGATTGGAGTGAATATGAACAACTTCAAACACAATCCTCAGGTGATACTAAAATCCTTGAGGAGCAGCTACATACTAAAGAAGAAATCCAATCTCAGCAGTAGGAGAAAAAAGAAGAACAAGGCTCTATCACATAAGAACTAGTAGCTTCACAGCCTCTAGCTGAGATAGCAACTAATAATCAGATAGAAAATGGAATCAAAATTCAGGAGGAAGTTGCTCCATAAGAACCAATGTCCTCATAGTCAATTGCCAAAATTGCCACGAGAGAACCCCAGAAAGAAAACGTTGTTACACAATAACTAACGTCTCCAAGAGTGGTCGATGTTGTTGCTAAAGAGAGTCCAGAAAAGGTTGTTGTCACACAAGAAACAACACCCCCTAAGATAGCTTCAGATGTGCATGGTGTCCAACATGGCACATCAGGTGACAAGGTGTGGATTGATCCTCTCCAAAACTTCATTGACCTGGATTCTGACAAGGAGGAGCATCATGAAGAAGAAACCATGAACCTTACAGAAGAAGTCTCAATTCTGAGAATGGAGGTAATAAAATGGAAGAGGCAGGTTGAGGAATACCAAGAAGGGATAATTTTCCTTATTGAGCATAAAAATATTATCAGGAGACTAGAGAAGAAATGGGTAGAAGAATGTATGACCCAGAGACTTCGAGAGGAAGAGCTATAGAGAAATTTAAGGGAGCTGAAAAAGTTTCAGTTTATGCAGAAGGAAAAAGAGCAGATGTATGCTCTCTCTTAAGAGATCCTGGGCACTAGGGTACCTTCTTCTTCTTGCCATGTATTCCTATTTGAACAATTTGTTTGGTTTAAGTTGAGAGCTGTGAAAGAAGTGAGGTCATTTGAGATAACGACCTCAGCAAAATTTTTGGAAACATTTTTAAGAATTAATTTTGAAGATCAAAATTTGCTCTGTGAATTATATCTACATGATATGGCTGGCCCTCTAGACCACCATTCAAATCTTGTCCCTTTTTTAGGGGATGTTCAGTTGAGGACCTTTGCTTCTTTTGTGAGTAATCATTATTAGTGGGAAAGGTATTTTCAAACCTTTTCTCACAATGAAGCTCACTCTAACCTGTGGGTTCGAAGTCAGCCTCAAAATATGGGTATTTTTCTTGCTCAACACAAGAGTTTTCTTTCATGCCCCATCCAAACTCAACACATAATGGAACTGCAGGAGGAAGTTATTTCTATCTGTAACAACCATATTTATATACACCAACAAGCAGCATTGGAAGGAAGTAAGCACAGATGGCAGGTTGCCTCTCCTATACTCAAGAAAAGAGACCCCTATTATTTTAGAAATTTTAAACAGGCACTTTCCAGGGTCGAGGGTTATGTTGGATGTATCAGGGAGTGTGGGGCTAATTGGTTGGGTCTGAAATTTAAATTTCCCCTCATCTGGTGGAAAAACAAACCATATACGATGGACTTCTCACTAACCAAAGCATAGGAGTAGCGATGCTAGAGATATAGGGCTGCTCACAGAGGGTTCATAGAAAAAGAAGGGATGTCTGAGTTCCCCTACAACTTCTCTTCTCTCCATGAACAGAGCTCAGTGCAAGATTCAAATTCAGAGTAATGGAGGTTGTTTCATGAGGACATGCAACAGGACAGTTGGGGGGAGATGTTGGGCCCATAAATGGCCTCTTTTGACCACCCTTAATTACCTCTTCTTATTCTATCCTACCCCATTGAGCATGCCAAATAAACATTTTAACCCCACTCTACTCTTCAAACCACCAAGGTATGATTGGTCATTCTTTTATTTTATTAATACTTATGATTGTGATCATTAAGGCTTCATATCTCTCAATGCGCTAACATATGATGGTTTATAAAGGTATTTTGAGATATATGGACTGCAGGAAGATTGGGTTGAACATGCTACGAAAAGGATGGGCATTCATCGCTCAAGATGATCCCCATCCATCCTATCATTACCCTAGGAATGCGGTTCCAGTGCGATATCCTGGACAAAGCTGTGCCAAGGTAGCTGTAACAAACTGCACCAGACTTGGAGGTCAACATTGTGTTGCTACTTGTGTATAGCCGTGACCTGAAGATATCGTTACTCCTAGGGTGATTAACAGTTTTCCTATGTTTCTTTTTTCTCATCCTACCATGTTTGTAACAACTGTTGTCATTTACGGTGCTTGAAGATCAGAGATCTTCATGGCTGCCCCATAATAGGATAGGATGTTATGATTTACATTGTATAAATAGGGAGAACTGTTTCGAGCTAGGGGTTGCTGAACATATAATCAATTCATTGTATTAGTTGTGAGGAGGAATTGTGTAATCACTCTGTCTTTTGATACAAGGAGTTACTTCTGATCTAGAGGTTTTTACGTGTGTTCAGCCAGCATCTCTGTGTGAAGGCTAGGCCCTCCTTCCACAGGGATCACTGAGTTAAATTAGGCATTTCCAATTATTTTGTTTTGTGATGTTATGTTCATTTTATTTCTTCATAGGAAGCCGTAACAAGTGTGGAATTACAATGTGTCGTGATTGCATTCCTTGGATACTTGTAGTAGCATGGTGTGACGGTCGACTGAGTATGTGATTATTTCTTATGCAATTCGTGTGGTAATTGTAACAGCTTTGTTCATCCTTAGATATTTTAGTTGTAATTTCCATGAATCTTTTCATCTTGTCTCTTATTTTTATGATTACATAATTTCATTCCTGTACTTCAATTTCCTAGAACAGCTGAACTCAATTTCTGTATTTTCAATTCCTAGATCAACATTCAATTTATGTCTTTATATTCCTAGGACAATCAGATTAGATAGTTGAGTTAATAATTAAATGGTGTGAAAAAAATTTCCCTTTATCTGAAATTGTAATTTATATGTGACTTTTATCTATGGAAATTGAACCCAAGTGTTATAACAATTACACTCACAAAAATTGTCAATTACACATGCAAATTACACACAAAGGAGACTGAATATGGAGCAGAACACTAATATGTATTGAATCATTGTACAATATCCAACCCTGTGAACTCATAGGATGCCACAATAAATAATTACATGAGAGATTCGAATGTATAAGGATGCCATTCGAATTTGGTCAAAAGAAGGCTTACTAAATATAAGCAAATCTCCCATAGGTGCATAAAGCAGTTTCCAAATCTGTCTAGGAGCTCACGAATTGGAAAAATAAATTAGGCAAGATAATAGATGATGGAAGGACAACTCATGCATGCTTTTCTTAGGAGAAAAGAGTGGAGGATGATGAGGATAAAAAACAAGTTAACTTCACCTAGTCAAACTTTCCCAATTGCCTTAAAACTCAGCAAAAGCAGGCAATAAAGCAGAAAAAGCAGACATGCATTAGGAAGGCCAGGAATAAAGAAGATTTGATTCCAAGTGGTTTCCCAGGCACTCCATGACTCAATTTTATCAAGTTTGACCACTTTGGACATGTGGAGGACAACTTGCATAAGGTGGAATATGGAAACTAGGCAAATAAGACAAAAATGGATTAATTAATGTCTAAGGTAGCTAACTATGGGTTGATTATTCTAACACCCCCCCTTAAGCCTGAATTATGAGTAAAATATCAAAAAATTATAGGGCCTAGAAACAAGGCTTAGCCACCCTTTACATACTGTATGTCCATTTAACCAAGGAAAGAGGAAAAAACCCAATGGGAAAAATCCTCCCTTAAACATGGACAATAAAACAAAATTTGAAAATCTTGTCATCACTCATGCTTCACAGCACGGTCAGAAATCCCCAACAGTGATTTGAGATTGTTGAATTCCTTCTCACAAAAAACTTTGGTGAAGATATCTGCTACTTGTTCTGAAGATTAACAGAAGAGTAGGTGAACGGTGCCATCATGCACAAGCTGTCTGATGTAGTGAATATGGATCTCAACGTGTTTGGTTCTCTGTCTCTGAACTGGATCATTACAAATTTGAATGGTATTCTGATTATCACAATATATAGTAGTTAAGTATTCTCATTTTGAAGCCACACTCACCAAGTAACCCCTGCAACCATAAACATTGAGTTGCTGCATTTACAACTCCTATGTACTCTGCTTCTGTAGATGAGAGTGCAATGGCACTCTGTTTCTTGCTTGACCAGCTGATTGGTCCTTCACCAAGCATGAACACATATGCTGATGTTGACTTTCGATCTACGTTCTCACATTCCCAATCACTGTCAGTAAACCCAATCAAATCAAGATCAAATTTACCTTTGTAGAAGATCTCGTGAGTCCTTGTTCCCTAAACAAAGTTAAGGATCCTTTTGGCTACTCTTTAGTGGATCTCATGAGGCTGATCCATGTATCTTGAAGCCACACTTATTGCATAAGAAATATCAGGTCGAGTATGTGTAAGGTACAGCAAACACCCAATCATTTTCCTATACAGTGTATTATTTACCATAGGCAAAGAATTTGCTTCTTCAAGCTTAACTCCTAAAAGGAAGGGAGTCTTGCTTGATTTGCAACCATTCATGTTGAAGTTGTTCAAAAAATACAAGGAATACTTGGATTGATGTACTTTTATTCCATGTTTGGTTTGAGCAATCTTGAGCCCCAAGAATTGGCTCAATAACCCCAAATCAGTCATAGAGAATGCATGGTTCATTGCATCCTTCAAGGAAGAAATTTCATCCTTTGAGCTTCCTATAATGAGAATGTCATCTACATACAAGAAAATAATCATCAAGGAACCATGAATCAGCTTCAAATAAAAATTAGGATCTGACTTGCATCGAACAAAATTCAATGATAGCAAAAAGCCATCAATCTTGGCATACCAAGCCCTGGGGGATTGCTTAATCCCATACAATGATTTCCTTAGCCTGCACACAAGAGATGGATTAGTAGAAAATCCTTGAGGCTTCTAGATTTCAATATCTTTAGTAATATCTCCATTCAGGAAAGCACACTTCACATCCATGTGATGTACCTCCCACTGCTTCAAAGCTACAATGGTTAAGGCTAGCCTGATGGAGTCCATCTTTGCCACTGGTGCAAAGGTCTCATTGTAGTCTATGCCATGTACCTATGAGTATCCCTTGGCTACAAATATTGCTTTATATTTCAAATTTGAACCATCGGCATCAAACTTGGTTTTGTAAACCCACTTACACTGAACTAGCTTCCTCCCTGGGGGAAGATCAACCAGCTCCCAAGTGTTGTTCTTCTGGAGTAAGATGAACTCTTCTTCCATGGTTTTTTGCCATATTGGATCATGTGCTACATATTCATATGTCTATGGGTATGATTCAACCATCATATAGTATTTCTCTACAAACAAAGGGTCTTTCATAAACAGAGCACTCTCAAACTGAGATCTAGTCCTCCTAGGATCATTAGGATTTCCAGCTAGTTCTCCAGCTGCATGAATGGTCTTTGCTGCCCATTTTGGTATTTTATCACTATTAGGATATGCAATTAAATCATCATTATTAGACATATCAGAATCAACAAACTCAACTATCTCTTCACTTACATTCAATGGTTTTGGTGGTGAAGAGGATTCTCCAACTTCCACTGCTGCTAAAGGCTCTTCTTGGAACTGAACACTCCTTTCAATGAAGAATTTGTTTGTGCTCAAATTGATCAGCTTGTAACCTTTTGAATCTTCATAGTACCCAACAAATAGACACTCTTGTCTTTGGGGCTGCAAATCCTTCCTCTTTTCTGTTGGAATTCTAGCCCAAGACCTTGAGCCAAAAATCTTGAAATGGATCAAATCTGCCTTGTCCCCACTCCATGATCCTAAAGGATTCATACCATCAAGCTGTTTATCAGGCACCCTATTCTGGATATAGGCTGTACATTTTATAGCTTCGGCCCAAAACTTTGGTGGCAAAGTCTTAGCGTCCATCATGCAGGGTGTCATCTCTTTCAGTGATCTGTTTGTCCTCTCAACAACACCATTTTGCTATGGTGTGTAAGGGATAGAATGTTGCATCTGAATACCTGCATCTACGTAATATTGAATGAACTCAGACTTGACATACTCACCACCATTGTCAAATATGGGGACCTTGAGTTTCCTCCCAGACTGGTTTTCAATCAAAGCCTTAAAGACTTTGAAGAGGCCAAAAACTTCAGACTTGTGTTTCAGGTAGTAAACCCAGCAGTACTTGGAAAAGTAATCTTTGAATGTCAATGCATATTTGGCCTGACTCATTGACATATGAGGAAATGGTACAGCATCATCACTGTGGATCAACTCAAGAGGTGCAGAGGTTCTCTCATGACTAGCTTTCTCAAATTTATGCTCTAGGTGTTTTCCTAAGATGCAACCTTGACAGACTCCTGTGTAAAACTTGATCTTTGGTAACCCTATGACCATTTATTTTTCACTAAGATTAGAAAAATACTTATAGTTAAGGTGGACAAATATTTCATGCCAAAGATTCCTTTCCTGATTAGCATGAATCAGAAGAGCAGAGGGGTTTGAGTAGGGTAGGAAGTGTGAGAACATGTATACCTTCGAAGTGTGATTTGAAACTCCTTTTGTAATGACTTTACCACTTGAGATCTCTATGATCTCAACTTCATCAGGGGAGAATATGACCTTATTTGGAGACCATGTGTGGGTCATCTGATACACTGGTAAGAGGTTAGAGGAAAGACCTAGAACATACAGTACATTGCTGAACTTAACATGGTCTAGATCAATCCTCCCTTTGCCCAACCTTTCAGTGAGAGAGTCATCTCCCAGTACAATTGGTGGACCTTTTGACATGTCAAGTGAGGTGAATGTCTCCTTGGTTGAAACCATATGTCTTGAAGCTCCAGAATCAATGATGAAACTAGGTGATCTTGATGTTCTAGCAACCAATGCATGAACTCTCTCTCTGTCTTCTAAATTTGATCCTCCTTCCCTCTTCTTTGAGCTATCAGGAAGGGAGATGCCATTCTTATACAGGATTTGGGTCAGCATGTCAATTTGTTTCTTCATGTAGGAGCTTTCAAGATGATTTCCCTTACTACAGTATGCACACTTGCTCATTTCTCCTTTGTTCTTCTTCTTCTGGAAGTTCTTCTTGGAACCTTGAGGCTCCTCTGGAGACTTGTTCTTGTCTCTCTTTTGATTAGGTGGCTTCTTAGCTTTATTCTTGCCTTTTGAATCCACCCTCGAATCTCCAGCAACCAGATATTCGTCTTTGGAAGGTTTTATGGTTCCCATCATCACCAATTTATCTTGTTCTTGTGTGAGAGATTCCATGAAATTGCAAGGCTAGGCATTTTCCAGGCTTGAGCTGTCAACTTTATGGCATGGAAGGTTGAGACAAACACTGAATAGTCATGTCCAAGCTTCAAGAGTATGGCCAAAACTAGTTTCTCCTCGATATTTTCAATTACACACTGTTTTAGCTAGAAAACAAGGGCTTTGAACTTGGAAAAGTAGAGTTGCAGGGACTCGAAGATGTTGGGGCTCAGGGAGATCAATTCATTTTCAATTTGATGTCCCCTCATCTCATCTGTCTTACCAAAAATCTCAACAATATTATCCCATACTTCATTTGGTGATGTTAATCGACCAAGATGGAAAAGGAGGTCTCTGGATATGCTTAGACATAGGAGACCATAGGCCTCATCCCTCCTGTTGTGCCATTTAATTTTCTCTACAGCTGCATTGGGCTCTGATTTTGTTGCCATAGTCACTCTGTACAGGAATTTCACTCTCAACAGTATCTCCATCTCTTCTTTCCATTCAAAGAAGTTAAATGGAGTCAAGATGATCTTCTGAGATTGATCCATAGCTCATAAATTGTCCCTTCAGTCAGCAGAATGCTCCTATTCAATGATGTCAAACCTGAAATAACAAATTGGAAATAGAGAAATCAATCTACAAAGGCTTTGATGCCATCCAGAAATTTAACCCAGGTGTTAGAACAATTACACTCACAAAAATTGCCAATTACACATGCCTTTTACACACAAAGGAGACTGAATATGGAGCAGAACACTAATCTGTATTGAATCAGTGTACAATAGACAACCTTGTGTAGTCATAGGCTACCACAATAAATAATTACATGAGATATTTGAATGCATAAGGATGCCATTCGAATTTGGTCAAAAGCAGGCTTACTAAATCTAAGCAAATCCCCCATAGGTGCATAAAGCAGTTTCCAAATCTGTCTCAGAGCTCATGAATTGGAAAAATCAATTAGGTAAGCTAATAGATTATGGAAGGAAAAATAATACATGCTTTTCTTAGGAGAAAAGAGTGGAGGATGATGAGGACAAAAAACAAGTTAACTTCATCCAGTCATACTTTTCCAATTGCCTTAAAACTTAGCAAAAGCAGGCAATAAAGAAAAAAAAGTAGACATGTGCTAGGAAGGCCAGGAATAAAGTAGATTTGATTTGAGGTGGTTTCCCAAGTGCTCCACGACTCAATTTTCGCAATTTTGACCACTTTGGACATGTGGAGGACAACTTTCATAGGGTGGAATATGGAAACTAAGAAAATACGACAAAAATGGATTAATCAATGTCTAAGGTAGCTAACTATGGGTTTATTATTCTAACATTATCTTTCCATTCTTAGATCAAGACACAACAGAAGGTAATTGTGATTGCATTCCTTAGAAGGTAACTAGATTAATTAGATTCTTGGGATGAGCATAGCCGAACAGAGGATAATATTGTTCAATTACAATAATTTATTTTTTAAGCATATACTGTGCATGTTATCCTTGAAATACAAGACTTCCCCAGGTTGACAATAAATATTGTACACTCTGGATGTTAGTTGCAATTCACTTGCATATTGGGTGCCCGACACGCACAATACTCTAGTTGAAATTTCAATGGAAGCAATTTGAGGAAGATGAGGCTACTTGGGAGAATGAATCCACCATGAGAAAGGATTACCCCACCTTGTTTCATGATGTCATTTTGAGTCCCTAGAATAATAGGGATGATGTTTTTCTCAGCGGGGAGGGATGTAATATCTTGAATTTTGGACCTAACATTTATAGGAATGAGTCTATTGATTATGATGTTATCTTAATAGTTTATTTTCCCTAAAGGAAAAAGGAGAACTGATCTAGACCTAATATACTAGCTAGGAAACCCTACCTTAGGAGCTCTAAGCTACTTAGATGTTGGATTCCAACTTGGGGGGATCCAAATTTAAACCAAGAATGGTTCTGGGCCATGGTTGGGTGGAACATGGTAGTTCCCAAGTAATTTCGTCAACTAATACAGAGGTCATATCTGCCTATGAATTGTTAATGTTGGTTATTTGATTGTCTAGTTTCAGCCATTAAAAGAGCTTCAAGTTATAGGTATTAAGCCCCAGACTACCTATTCACTTTTTTTAGAATAAATGCTGGATATGTTAGGCAAATGAGTACATTGCATTCCCTAACCCTATTTGTTGTTCTATATTTAAAATATGCTAGGGTTTTCATTTTTAAATTATAACCCTAGGCTGTAAGTTATTTTCTATACCAAGATTTACCCAGGGTTTATTCATCAGCTCACTTCTATAATTTTAATTCATTATAAATGTTTATCAAGGGTTTTCCACCCTAGTTCTAATGTCTATAGTATTTTTAATGTTCAACCTATGTTAATTACAAACTAGGTTTTATTTCAAATCTGCTACCTATCTGTTCTTTTGGACTTTATACTCTACTAATATATTCCGCTTGTTAGCAGAGGCATTTTTTAAATTTAAATAGACTAGTGTAGAAGTATGATTTTATAAATATCAGTATAAGCTTACAACCTAGTTAACCTAATCTATTACTACAACTAAACTAATATATATATATATATATATTAACATATATAAAACAAAAATACAATTATTATATCTAATGCACAATTTATAACCATTTCATATTAAAATCCAAGATAAAAACCAGCAAGACCTTCCAAGGTCTGTATATCTAAATACATGCTAACTACTAAATCATTTCCATTACAATAACCTCATCATAAGCAAATAAATAGGGTAAGCATCGTGACCATTCATTGGTCTAAAATAAAGTTGCTTTTCCTAATTCAAATCACAATTTCTAATATTATAAATATAATAATCAAATCGTATGTCATAAAATCGAATAAGTCCCATCTAATATCAACTCACAACCAAGGTATAATAATTAACAAAGAACATCACAATATAAACAAGTAAAACAATGTAATTATGTTAAAGTCACAGGAACGATTCCTGTAGACATCGATTACCATTTTCATTTACATAAACTACAATGCCCCTTTATAACAAAAACTATAGCAAACAATAATACAAGGAATCAAAATATAAACCTCAAAAAAGTCTTATACACAGAGGTCATAGTATCGACTCTGGTGGGCACCGAAGCCAAATCGCAGGCCATAAATATAAACCCCAACATTAATACATATACAATAATCATTTAAGATAACCCAATCCCTCGTAACGATATTTAAAAAAACATCATGATAATCTCTTATACAGTCCAAATAAGTATTCAAACAACGAGCAAGATTCGAATCTTGTAGCGTTGTTTTACATCCATCACGGCTAGGCTATACACAGAGGATATGCAGGCTATAATAACAAGTTAAATATGCTACATCAAGGTTGTGAGACACTCGTTCTATGCCTACACTGTAAGAACGAACTCAGCCACATTTAATAAATACACAGTCCCCTAACTCAAACCTTGCATTATCATGCCTTATGCACAAAATCAATCTACAACAATGATAGCAATTATGGGTTTACACCCACGACTCTTATATTCTACATTACACATTTATAATTAAACACAATAATTTATGTAATCATTCTATCTATCAGAGCTACCGTGGAGAGCGCTCATGCCATTCACGGCATTGCCTCAACCTTACGTTGTCCCAAATCAACACCTAAGTTTATAAATGGAAGCATTTATACACAAGAAAACCAGAGATGTGAATGCCACATAAAACCCAATTCTAAATAACAACAACGCAATATAAAACAATGCAGTATAAATCTATTTACACATTAACCATTTAAGTATTAAATCGAGTTTACACAGTCGTGCAATGGCCATGGTAGCATTTCAAGCAATGGTGTTTCCTTGGTTTTAAACCCATAAACTAAACAAGCTTTACCATTACACATAGATCCAGTCCAATTGCACCAAATCCCCCTTTGTATTTCCCACGGTATCATTTTAGTTACAGACCCAAACTTTGCAAACCCAGGTCCGTAGGAAAAACGAAAACCCCACAGTGAAAACCCCAACCAAGCAAAAATTTAAAACACAGTCTAATCCATAAGGCCAAGAGATGACAAGTGCAGGTTTTCTTAACAAGCTTACCATGCACCTTATGTCATCACCACGAACCGGTTTCAAATATTGAGCCATGCAGCTCCATGCCAACCCAGTCACATACAACCACCAAGCAAACGAAGGATGATAAGTATGAAGTTGAGATAAGAAAACAAAAAGACACCACAATTGTGTAAAAACCATAATGATGGCCATACCTTCATTACCTTTGAAGTTGCCTTCACCCACAGTGTAGATCCGAGAGAAATCAAAACCCAACGAAATGACCACATCCATCGTGAGTCAAGAAATAAGCTTGGGTTGTCATGAACACCAAGGAGCCTTAATGGCGCCAGCATATCAACCATATTAACACTCAAAACCCACTTCTCTAAAGTATGTATTCAATCCATTATCATTTTCCATGCAAGCCTTAAACCCCAAGGTATAATGTTTAAACCATATGTTATATTCGCTACCCCTAAGTCATATGCAAGGGTATAAGTATTATATGATTCACATGATCTAGGCTCTAAGCCTTTAAACCTTAGCTTAACTATTTCCCTAGGCTGTAAGCCAAGGACCATGGCATATGAAATATTGCATGGTAAGATCATTATGTACAAAGTGAAAGTTTGGCCTTTAGTAAAAAATTATAAAACCTGCCAAGAACAATACCAATACGTCTTAGTACTTTTAAATACAATAAATATGAATTACAAATACATTAAGATAGGAACAATGGATTCATAATTACATAATGAATACTAGGTATTAGATAGATGATCTAACTAGGTGTTTAAATGATAAACATAGTAACTACCTCATTATCAAGCTGAGTCTGTAAGAAATCATAAAAAAAAACTAGTAGGTGGCTTTAATGATCAAAATGTCAAGCAATCCTTAAAACAAGTCTCTATTGCTAGGTATAATCTGCATAAAATAAAAGAGGTGCCTTAGTTCGAATAGAAATAGGTAAGCCTGCTAGACGAGTAGACAGTTTACCTCTTCGACAGTCACATGGGAGAACAAGTCCCTCTACTCCTCCCACTTTAGTTCCAGAAACAAAGTTAAGTTAGAACCATATAAATAACAAGTAAGACTATGCAGAAATGAACAAAGCATATAATAAAGTAATGACACATACACAATAATGTATAACCGTAAGAATAATGCAGTAAACAACATTAGGACATCATAAGTAGAATATAGTAATATCCATAACTGAAAGTAAGATGATAGAACATAAGAACATCTTATGACCAAACATTGGTACAATTAGTGTACGCTATATTCCGCAAGTTAAATAATGTTTCGTTTAGGTAGTTTTTACTAGCCTAATAATTTTTTTACTATTTTCAATTTTTGGGGACATTACAAGAATAGAAACTTGCATCACACTTTTTATCCAATCATTAATGTCATATAATTTTTATTGTCTTTTTATGTTTTTTATCCATAGTTACAATAGATTATTATGTTTTGAATTTTCCTTATATCATGCCTTTTATCATGGTTTCTTTTTAGGGCTATTTAAGGCTATGCCACTCTTCATTATTAGGGGTCATTACGTGTTGTTAGGGTTTTATTCTAACCTGGGGAGTATTGGTTTTGTAAAGGTGTTATAGAGATTAAAAGAAATCATTTATTTTATGCATTTTCATGTTTTAACTATCAACTCACATTTATATGTTGTTAGTGGGAACTACTCTTGATGGAGAGACATCACAAGGTTTTTATATATTCAAACTAATTTTGACCCATTTCTTTAAAATGATTTTGCAAGTGCATATGTTCATATTTTATGTCTTTTATTGTTTATGTTTGGGATGCTTATAATATAATTGAATGCACGTTGATTTTAATGGTGCGCTACAACAGAATGGTCATTATTTTGGTTTTCTTCTTGTAGATTTATCCAAATCATATTGGTAGATTATTTTATTTGTATTGAGAAGTTTGTGACCAAGTATAATTTTTTATTTGTATTTCCAAGTTCTTCAATTTTATTAGTGACCTAAATTTATTGGGTTCGTTGCACGTTTTATGATATTTTGTTTTTTGTAAGAGTAATTTAGAAGTAAAATGTTTTTGGTGATTTTTTTTTATGTGTATTTTCTATCATCATCCATAGATGGATCTATTAATTTATGATAAATATATGATTTAGTTGGAACACGATACTTAATTTCCATCATGACTATATATAATATGTACCAGGCATGTTTTACCTGAGATGTAGGAATTATGCTGTTTGATATCTAGTGTTTTGTATTCAATGAGGGTGATAAAACAATTTTACGACATTTTGCATGCTTTCAAAATTTTCAAGGACAGGGATACAAACACCTCCTCAACTTATCTAAGAAAATGTAGTCTTTAACATAGTAGTTCTAATGATGTGTGTACTGATGCATTAATGGGGTTTCTATTCTTGTTATTGTATTCTGTTCTTTCTAATAACCATTGCAAGTTTCTAACTAAATCTAAAAATCTTAAACCAATGACATAATTCATATTTTGGTTGTCAACAAATGAAAAGAAAAAGTGGCATTCGTATCTATAAATAGATAAGTAGGTTATTTTTTTCTTATAGTGTGGCTTAAAATGAGAGATTTCATAAATAAGCTAATTGGGAATTCATACACTATATTAAGGTTGTGGGTCTCGATAATACTCCACATTGTAATAATAGTTCGTGGGTGCCATATTTAATCCACAGTGTAAAGTGTTCAATTCTATCAATTTGTTAGTGTGTCCATATTTGATTCCCCACATGTCCATTGGACTATTAAGGGACGAGTTAAAAAGTGGAGTCCCCACTTGCCTTGAATCTAGTTATTGTAGTTGTGTTTCACAAACACCTTCAGTTTTGAGTGACCCAGTACTACTTGTGAAATGTATAAATAAATCTCTCCTCTCCTCATTCATACATTTGTTCATATGAGGTTCTAGGAATTGAGAGAGTCAAGCTTTGGTATATACTCTTCTATTGCGCTACCCTAGTAATATCTATAATCAAAAGGTGACCCTTCCCATCAGTAGATTCACCAAGATGTTACAAGGTTTTATAATTTGATGAAATATTTACCAATTTTTTATAATGATTTATACTTCAATGAAACATTCAACAAGATTTTACAATATATTATAACTTAATGAAGGATTCTCTAAAATTTTACAAGATTCTATAATAAAATGAAACATTTGCCAAAAAATTATATCTACATATTGTATTATTGATAAAATAACCTTCAATATTTCCTGTATATTAGGGATATTCACCCATTTACTATAGATACACAATTAAGGTGTGTTCTTAAAATCATCCATGTTGCTCACAACCATTCCAAGGAAGAACGAGAAGAATCTTAGAGAATCTCAATTTCTTCATCGTAGCACCACCAGGAGATAAAAAAGAATGGATGGGAACCTAAGGCTTCAACCACTTGAAACACAGGCTCAGATGCTCCAACAAAAAATTCATGCTCGGAAGCACCTTCTCAATCAACTAGATGTTGAACCGAGCTGCAAGTTTGAAATGCTAAAAGAGGATAAACTTCAGCTTAGAGAAGATACGACAGAAGAAATCAGGGAAGAATTGACACAACTCGTGAGGAAGTTCACAGCGTCCCAGGATTTGGCATACTGAGTCATAAAGATGGCGATTCAAATGGGAAAGATGAATTTGGAGAAGCAAATCCAGAATGAATCCAACACAGATATGGAGTATAAGCATGGGAAAATAGGTCTCTTTGGAAATTGATAACATAAGCAATTGGTAGCTCAAAGTAAATATCCTTCATTTTGAATATGTTTATGCTTATTAAACTATTACAACTTCATAGTTGAAGCTCTGTTAGATGCATTTTAGAAAGTTTTATAATCTATACTATTGTACTTGAAGATTTAAGCAGCTATATCAATTTTGAAACTGTAACAGTGGTATTCAATGATTTACTAATAAAAATATTAATCATTTTTGTTTGAAAAAACATTAAGGAATAACAGATACATTGGGAGAACAATAACATCATACACTTGAAGCACACATAGTGGTAGATCTAAATAATAATATCTCCCATAGTACCTCCTCTGAATTTCTGAAACAATGAGGAGTATAATAGCATACTTTCAAGGTTACAATGTTGATAATGGAAAATTAATGAAATCCCAAAAAGAACATTAGGAACTCAATGAAGTATTACTGCCAAACCTCGCTGAAATTAAATAATACAAAAATCAGAATTCTAGTGATGTATGCATGAAACAGAAAATTAATCTACATGAAACATCAAGTGATGAAACTAACAAATGCAACAATTCCTCTAAGAAGAAAGTGACTAGAAATTAAAAATCTAAAAAATAAGAAAGTATGAAGTGAATACCATTGAATAAATGAAACTACAAAGATAATATTGTAGGTAAATTTAAAGAGAATGGGAAACTAATTTTGATGGAAAATAAAAGACTAGGAAATACAAAGGTTTGGCTTCTGCGAATATGTAAATATTTAAAATTTTATGATTAATCCCCCAACATGAAGGATAGGATGCCAATTTACAAATTTGACAAAAAAAATTATCATTCAATGGAAATATCTTAAATAGTAAAATGACTTAAGCATAAACAAGTTTATTGGAAAACCTTTAATAAGAACTTTAGGTGAATGTATATGTTTGCATGTGTGTGTGGGGTTTGTCATATGTACAAGTACGTCTATACGACCTATAATCCATATAATAATATGGGAAATAATATGGGAAGGGGGTATGGTGCATCAATGTCTCATCCTTTCGCGAAGTGGATATTTAGCACTAGGAATTAGCCTAGTGCCGAGACGAGCCTAAGGTGGTCCTAAAATTTTTGGCCTATTTTTAGGTTTTTTTTTGTTTTCCCTAAAAATATGTCTCAATCCATGTTAATAGCATGGATAATTTTAAGGGATATATATATCCCATGGGCTATATTAAGGGGCTTATAAAAATTTAGTGGGATATTTTCTTATGGAAAGGATTTTTTTAACTAAAATATATTCACCCAATATTTATTAGAAAAAATAAATCCAAAATGAATATCCTCCCATATATTTATAACGAAAATGAAAAGTTATTTTCTCCCAAGAAAAATACCCCTCCAATCTATTTTTCACCCCCAATTTCTAAAGTAAATCTAGTGAAATCATTCTTTCCTTCCCAATTTTCACTGATGGGGGATCCGAAGGGTTATTTAGACCTCCATTTTCCTTGTAATTCAAGCATAAGGTTTAATTTTCATGTATTTTTAGTCAATTTGATGCAATAATTTTTTTGAGCCCTTTATTTGTAGTATTGGAGGGAAAATCATGAACTTTTTTGTTTTATATAAAGGTTAAAATGATTCATTGTTCACCCACTTCAAATTGCACTAACAGGGTGAAGGTTCTGGTTGATGTGATTCCACTTTTCATTCTTAGTTTTCTCAACATTTTAATCTGTTAGAATATAATCCATCCTTAGTACCATAGTCTCATTGCTTAGACATTTTTATTTTCTTCTATGTAGTGATTTCTATGGTTAGACATACGGAAATTAATCATTTTCCATAGTTGATGCGCTCCAGTTGATCATTATGCATAGTTGATGCACTCCAAGTTGATCATTCTAACACCCAAGTGCCTACATTGATTACAAGAAACCAAGAATGTGCTCCCCTTCCAAAATTGCATGGATTTGGTCCAACTTGAAGGACTAGTTCTTGGTTTGGGTGGTTTTTGGAATGTTTTGGGCATTTATTGCTCACCTAGAGCCACTCCAAATCACCCATGTTCTCACTCAAACATGTTATACCTTCATTGATGTTCCATCAAGCCCTTTCACACATTTGCAGTAGGATTCGATACTATTTGTGATGAGTTGGAGGCTTATTCCTCCACCTTGGGGGGGTTTGATGGTCAAATCTTGGGCTACCATTTGTATGCCTTCACATGGCCTCCAAGGCCTCATGATTTTTACCTATTGTACTATATAATTGTTTTATACATATTTACATGTTGTACAATGATATTAATATGGATTATTGACTTCATGTGTGAATGCAATTTTAGTCTTTTCTATTATTTTGTTCATGTTTTGTAAACTACAATGAATTGTGAGAGTTTGTTTGGATTCTAGATCCAGTTGGGTATAAATTAACACATGGTATCAGAGCTAATTGAAGCTACAAATCAATTTCAAATTGTTTTATTTTTTGTAAGAGGGATACTCTAGACAGGTTCGAGAGTTTTAATTGCAGGTACATTCAACAATTTGTCACCAGCAGGGCAAGCAAAGATGGAGCATACCCATGTTTTGATAACACCATTCAAGTACTTCAAATGTAAGGATGAAATAGTTATCGAGCTGAGGTCAAAATGATTCTTCAGGGTAACCATGGGGACATAGGTTGAACCAAAATCTGCTGTTGAGAAATCGAATTTCTTTTATAGACTTGATGAAGCATTTGAAATGCTTTGTCTCATTATTTAGAGAGACTTTCTCTTCCACTTAGAAAGTATGACTACTCCAAATTATGTATGGATGAATATTTAAGATTTTTTTGGAAAGACTGATCAGATCAGGGGTCACCAGCTTAAAAATGAGCTCATCTCTTTGAGTCTTGCTCATTTTCAGACAATCCAATATTTATTCACCAAATTCAAGTCATTGGTGCTTCAAATCAAGTAATGTTGCATAGAGAAGAAAGAGGATCAACTCATATTGTCCATACTTTAGAAGCTAGGGACAGATTACTCTGTGTTTGTAAGCAGATTTCACTCTAGTAAGCTCGCCACTGGAAATTGGCGCATGTCTGCATTGGCTTTGTTCATGGATTCTTTGGCCCAAGAACAAGAAACGATAGTGCATATGGGTACTATCAAATCCAGAAACTACCAAGATCTTGCTGCAAGAGTTTCAAATCCATCCAAGGGAAAGAAGAAAGCCAAGGATTCGAAGCAGCCAGACAAGAAGAAACAAGATAGACCAAAATTTTCATATGGGGGTTGAAATAATTGCAAGGGAAAGGACAAGAAGAAGAAGGAGAAGACCAAATGAACCTACTTTCACAAAGGGTGGCATCCAAAGAGTGCATGTATGAAGAAAACCATTGAGATGATGGTGCACCTGTTGGACAAGAACAACATCCCAATCCCATAGGGTGGAAGGAAGAAGGATGGAAATTCAGTCTCAGGAAACAAAGAAACGTTTCATGCATTGGTTGATGGTCGTTCACACTCTTCTTCCTTCATTATTTATTTAGGAGCATTAAGGCACATGGCCTCTATCAAATATTTCTTCACATCCATGTATTCAGACAGTGGCCCAACTGTTCGAATGGGTGATGATTTAGAGATTCAAGTGAAGGGAATCGGCAAGATCGATCTTGAATATGGGTATTTCAATGATGTATTATTTGTACCATACTTGGAAGAGAATATATAGTCAATCTACCAAATGAGACACACTGGAGAAGCGAAGAGAGTAAAATTTACTCAAGACACAGTGGAGATAGCTGAAATATCTACCAACAAGGTGGTGAATTTGGTATTTTTTTATCATCAATCTAGGATGTACAAATTATCCCATTTACTTCCTTTAGAGGGAAATCACTCATATCTCATGCCAATGAATTCTGAAGTATTTGAGACTCTTAAGATTTGGAAAGCCCTAGTTGAGAATCAGTGTGGGAACAAGATCAAAGTGCTTCGTACTGATAATGGTAAAGAGTATGTGAACAACAATTTGTAGCACATTTGTGAAGAATTTGGCATCCAAATGCATCATTTGGCCCCCTACATACAACAAAAAATGGCGTGGCAGAGAGGAAGAACAGGGTGCTCAAGGAGATGGAAACCTATATGATTGAAGATAAGGATTTGTGTGTTAATATATGTGATGAAGAAATTAAATATAATGCATACATTGAGAATATATCTCTTCAAATATCAGTGAATTTAGAAACACCATATGAGGCCCAGTTTGGTCACAAGACAAATATTTCACATTTCATGATTTTTGGCTCAAGGGCTTGGGATAGGATACCTTAAGAAATGAGAGAAGCCTTGAAGACACAAATAAAGTAGTGAATAATTCCTGTATATGGTGAATATACAAATGGCTACATTCTATTTGATCCCTCAACTAAAAATACCTTCATAGAAATAAGTGTGCAATTTGAAGAAGAAGTCATTCCATATTTTGAACTAGCACCGGGGGAATGCTCATCTATTTCACCACAAGAACATGTAAGTGATTGATACTTTTATGATATTTATGATTATGGTATGGCTGAATATTATTTTTCTTAACATGACTCCCCCACTAGGCCCAAGTGGGAAAAGAAATGCATAGAAGTAGTTGGGGATTTAGTTGGCAATCCACTAGATCCTTGGAAGACTAGATACAAATTTCATACTGATTCTTTTCAATGTGAAGTGTATATTGCTGATAAATGTTTCAAGATGGTTGGATATTATACAAAATCATATCCTAAATCATAATTGACAAAATTTGGAAATCATCCATTCAATAAGAGTTCAACTCTCTACAGGAAAATGAGACTTGGGAATTGGTTCCTTTTCGTCCCAAGAGGAAGCTAGTGCAATGCAAATGGGTCTATAGGACCAAATTTGATGCTGATGGGTCTGATATAAATTATAATTTCATATTTTTTTCCTTTATGGGACTATCAAAATTCCAAGGAGTGTACTATTCAGAGACATTTGCATCAGTTGTAAAGATGGACTCTATCGGGCTAGTTTTAGCCATTGCTGCAAGAAAGAGCTGGGAGGTTCACCACATGTATGTCAAAAGTGAATTTATTCATGGTGAGATACAGGAGAATATATACATTCAAAAACCTTAATTTTTCCAAGAGTATCCTTCTCTTGTATCTAGGTTAAATAATTCTCTCTATGGCCTCAAGCAAGCTCCAAGGCTTCGTATGCCAAGATGTACACATTTCTTCTTTCACTTGGATTTATAAGATGAAAGTATGATCCTAATGTTTATTTGAATAATATTGGTGATGAATTGCATGTAATAGTATTCTATTTTATGACCTTTTTATTACAGGTATATGCACCAAATAAATTGGGTCAACCAAAGCATCTTTGCATAGTGAATTTTCAATGACTGTTCTTGGCTTGTTGAAATAATTTCTTAGTTTGGAAATTGTTCAATATGAATATTGGATCAAGTTAATCCAAAAAAAGTATGCTGAAAAACTGTTAATGAATTTTAAAATGGATGAATGTATGGAATCCAAGCTCCCATTCCTTTCTTTAATCAAACTAGGTGAAGTTGGTGAATCTCCATTGCTGGAAAAATCATTCTATAAGCATCTAATACAAAGTTTGTTGTATCTTACTCATTCTAGACCTGATTTAGAATATTATTTAGGTGTTGTAGCTATATATATGCAGCAGCCTCATGAGATACATTGGAAGGAATCCAATAGGATCCTTCAGTATGTACAAGGCACCATGAACTTTGGGGTACACTATGTTGCTAGTTCTCCACTAGGACTAGTTGGATTTTCTGATTCTGATTGGGATGGATATCTAAGTGACAAGACTTCCACTTTAGATTATGTATTCATGATTTCCAATCGTACTAGATTCCATTCAAGAAATAAAAAACACAATATCTCCCTTTCTTCAGCTGAAGTTGAGTGCAAGGGAGAAAAGAATGCAACTACACAATGTGTGTGGTTGCAAGGTATTCTTCGGGAACTTGGAGTTGCCCTTGAATCACCCACAGTCATTTGGTGTGAAAATTAAAGTGCAATCAATATTTCCATAGATTCAATGTAGAGATATAGGACCAAACACATTGAGATACACATGAACTACATCTGGATCTTGGTGCATGATAAGGTGATAACCTTGTAGTATTTCCCATGTGAAATGCAAACTGTTGATATTTTCACAAACTGCTTCACAGAGAAGACCTTCACCTACCTGAGATCACTTCTTGGTATGAGTGATAAATGGTGATGGATACCATTCACCTTCATTTTTTTGGATCTATGTGCATTTTTTTGGAGAGGTTTTGTTCCCATGTGGTTTTCCTCTTTTCCTTGTTTTCATGGAAAATAAAATTTTATGTTGTATGAGGTGACTTGATCTTTTCTTGCCAAGGCCTACATGATATTTTTGGTAAATAAGTACTAATTCAATATTAATTGGGTGTTTTATAGAATAATCCATACTTAGTGCCATATTATTATCCCTTAAACATTTTCATTTGCTTATATGCACTTATTTTTATGGTTAGACTTAGGGAAATTGATCATTTGCCATAGTTGATGAACTCCTAGTTGATCATTCTGCACAGTTGATGTGCTCCAGGTTGATCATTTTGACACCCATGTGCTGACTTTAATTGAATTCAACAAAGAATTCTCTCCCCTTCCCCAATTTCTAGGATTTGGTCCAACTTGAGGCGCTAATGCTTGGTTTGGGTGGTTTTTTGACTATTTTTGGCATTTATTGCTCACCTAGAGCCACTCCCACTAACTCATATGATCATCCACACCTTCTATGCCTTCATTTATGTTCTATTATGCATTTCTCATGTTCACACTAGGATTTGTGATTGTTTGGGATGAGTTGGAGGCTTATTGGTCCACCTAGGGGGTTTTTAGGGTAAAATATTGGGTTGCCACTTGTCTACTTTCACATGGCCTACAATTCCTCATTATTTTACCTAAAGTACTATATAATTGTTCTAAACATATTTACATGTTAGACGGTGACAATAATATCCATTATTGACTTCATGTGTGAATGAAATTTCAGTCGTTTTTGCTATTTTGTTCATGTGTTGTAAATTATAGCGAATTGTGAGAGTTTCTTTGGATTCTACATCCAACTATGTACCAATTATCACATAATATTTTCATAAAATTTCCATTTATTAAATATGAATTCTTGTAGTGCCATGTTGCACATGCAATTTATCGAAGAATACAAACTTGCATCACACTTTTTATCAAATAATTAACGTCATACGCTTTTTATCATATTTTTTATGTTTCTTATCCATAGTTACAGCATATTATTATATTATGAATTTTCCTTTATCATTACTTTTATCATGGATTCTTTTTAGGCCTGTTGAATTCTAGGGCACTCTTGATTACGGTAGGGTTTATTACATGTTATTAGGGTTTTATTCTATCCTAGGGAGTATTGGTTTCATGAAAGTGTTATAGAGATCAAAAGATATGATTTATCTTATACCTTTTCATGTTTTACTATTGTCTTCCATTTATATATTGTTAGTGGGAACTACTCTTGATGGAGAGACATCACATGGTTTTTATATATTCAAACTAAATTTGGCCCATTCGTTTAAAATTCTTTTTCAACTATTATTGGATCTAAGGAATTGATGACAGTGCATATGTTCATATTTTATATCTGTTATTATGATATTTGGGATGTTTATAATGTAATTGAATACACATTGATTTTAATGGTGGGGCTACAACTGAATGGTCATTATTTTGGTTGTATTCTTGTATATTTATCCAAAGCATATTCATAGATTCTTTTAGTTGTATTGAGAATTTCGTGACTAGTATATTTTTTTATTCGTATTGCCAAGTTCGTAAATTTTATTTATGACCTCAATTTGTTAGGTTCATTTCCTGTTTTATGGTATTTTGTTTTTTTTAAGGGTCATTCAGAAGTAAAATGTTTTTATTTATTTGTTTTGATATGTAATTTCTATCATCATCCATAAATGGATCTATTAATTTATGGTGAAGATATGATTTAGTTAGAACACAATAGTTAATTTCCATTATCATTGTATATAATATGTACCAGGCATGTTTGACCTGAGATGTAGGAATTATTCTATTTGATATCTAACCTTTTGTGTTCAATGAGGGTGCTAAAATAATTTTACCACATTTTGCATGCTTTCAAAATTTTCAAGGACATGGATACAAACACCTCCTCAATTTATCTAACAAAAACTAGACTTTAACATAGTAGTTCTAATGATGTGTCTCATGATCCATTAATGTGATTTCTACTCTTGTTACTGTATTTTCTTGTTGCCACAATAACCATTGCAAGTTTATAACTAACTCTAAAATTTTAAATCAAATGACATAATTCATATTTTGATTGTCAACAAAAGAAAGGAAAAAGTGGAATTTGTATGTATAAATAAATAAGTAGGTTATTTTTTTCTTATAGGGTAGTAGCTTAAAATGAGATATTTTAGAGATAAGATAATTGTGAATTCATACACTATGTTAAGGTTGTGGGTATCGATAATAGTCCACACTATAATAATGGTTCATGGGTGCCTTAGTTACTCCATAGTGTAAAGTGTTCAATTCTATCAGTTTTACAGTGTGTCAAGATTTGGGTGCTCACATGTCCATTGGACTATTAAGGGATGCCATAAAGAGTGGAGTCCCCACTTTCCCTAAATCTAGTTAGTGTAGTTGTGTTTCACCAACACCTTGAGTTGTGAGTGACACAATACTCCTTGTGAAATGTATAAATAAATATCTCCTCTCCTCATTCATACATTTGTTCATATGAGGGTCTAGGAATCGAGAGAGTCAATATCTGGTATATGTTCTTCTATTGCACTACCCTAGTAATCTCATAATCAAAAGTTGACTCTTCATAGAAATATATTCACCAAGATGTTACAAGGTTTTAAAATTTGATTAAAGGTTTACCAAGTTTTTATAATATTTTATAATTCAGTGAAACATCCAACAAGGTTTTACAATATCTTATAACTTAATGAAAGATTCGTCAAGATTTTATAGGATTCTATAATAAAATGAAAGATTAGCCAAAAAATTATATATACATATTATATTATTGATAAAATAGCTTTCAACGTTTCCTAAAGATTAGGGAGATTCTCCCATTTATTATAGATACACAATTAACGGTTGTTCTTAAAATCATCCATGGTTAAGGGGTTGGGGTTTATTTATAATTTAGGTTAACACAATATGCTTTTGGATTCTATGAAATACCTAGATATTGTATTGTGATTGGTTAATAATAATAATGAGAAAGTGGGATGTACGACTCTAAATTTTGTTGATTTTCCTAGTTAAGGGTTTCGAAGGTAAATTTGTGTGTATTATGTGTGAATGTTGTGGTGTAATATTTATTTTTCTTAAACGAATTTGTATGAGTTTATTTTTTTCATGGTTTTAAAACTTACTAATATGAAGGGAAAACAAAACAATTATAAAAAATAAAGTTAGGACAATTGTCCATGAATTTATTGCATGATAAACAAATGTTTGGAACTATTAAAATGCATTCTCTACATCAAGGATCAGAAGGAAAAAGTGAAAAGACTTTTAAGAAATCCTTCCTCTGTTCAATAAAGATTGAAAAGAATTTGATGACCCTAAAACAGTAGAAGATTCCATGAGAAAAATAAATATTATCTTATGAACAATATAAGCATAGATATGAAGTACCAAAAGTATGGGAGGAGATGAAACATGACTCTATTTAATCAAATATTGAAACACAGTTAAGCCTCCACCATATGAAAAATATGGTCAATAGTTTTCAAGGAAATAATTACAAAATAAATTTTAATTAACTCAAAGTAATGTCAAATCTATAGGATATTAGCTAATAGTAAGCCTAATGAACCATGTAAATAAACTACTAAATGTTGGGGATGTGGAGAACCACATTTTTTTAAGAAATTTCCTAACTGGCATAGAGTTTTCATTATAAGATTGAAATAGGGTTCTCATTCATAGAGAAATAAAAGGATTCAAGATGCTTATTTCACTAAGTACACGTTATGTGGGATAGTATCTTCTTGAGGTTCCTGCCTTATTTGTATCCAATAGATAAACTAGAATGAATGGAAGCGGAAATTGTATGAGGAGGGGCGTTTTCTTCTGGTTGGGTAAGATCCTATGGGGAACATGTTGTGGTATTTACATTGTCATTGTTGGTGCTGTCCCAAAAGATGTAAGCTCTGGTACTAGTAATTATATTGAAAAAGGGTTCAAAATCCCCTTGTCATTAGGGGTGGGTTATGAGCCGGTTTTGAGCATGATATAAACTGAAATAGTTCCTCTGGGTATTGAAAGGGTTAGAAGGAAAAAATATATAGGTTTTTTAGAGCTAACTCATGGGGTTGTTAGAGATATTATAATATAGTTGTTTAGTGAGGTTCCTTTCCTAGCAATTACTTAGTAATTATTTATAGGTGTGGTTAGTATTTTTCGTTGGATAGCTTATCAATTATCTAGATAAGATAGCTTCTAGAGAGAGGAGCATAAATGATAGTCGAGAAGTAGAAGCTTATGCAACATTGGTATAAATTTAAGACCTTAGATCAGTAAACATAGAAAGATTTATGGAGGGCTGGGTAGTATAGATAGATAGAGAAATATTTAGTTTACTAAGAAACATGAGCATGAGTATCTCCTATAGAATAAAGCACTCGTGACAAAGGGAGAGGTAGCATCTGAAGCATGTCAGTCGCTATCCTAATGATTTGTACTTTCCCGAGTCATAGGTCTTTATGGTATATATTTTATGGGGAGGGAGGACCGAAACTAACTATAGCTATAGAAGGGCATGAATGTATTAACTATAGTTGGAAGCTAGGCCAAGAAAAAATTAAAGCTTTCTTAGTTTAGACAAGGTAATTGTACAGGTCAATATACTTGCTTGAGGTGAGAGAAATTAACCAACCTAACATCCTCCTTCTTGGGTGGGGTTTTGCTGATAAGATAGGGAAGGGAGTTTACCTCAGTTTTGTTTGATGCAAGTAGGTTTAATCCAATCTGTCCAAGCTAGTCTCATCCAACCTAGTAGTTTTGGAGTGATTCTCTTTATACTCATAGATCGGACTTATATTGTTGGGATCATCCTATCTCCCATAGATTAGGTATACGCAATTCCCCTACCAAGCCACATGTTAGGACCCAATATGGTCTAGTTTGGAAATGGAGCTCTCGCTCGTATGCCTAAATCATGGTGATGTTTTATGTTTTGAAATAGTGTAAGCTTCAGGTTGGAGTCCGTCGTTTAAGATCTTTTGAGTCGTAACAAATGAATAACTCAATATTTTGCAAGCTTATGGTATGGATGCATTTTTTCATATTTGATCATCCCTTGTGTAAATCAGTGATGGGTTGGAATGATTTGTTGTACTTATATTTTTTTCATGTTGTTGCCACAATCAAATAATAATCTCGAGTAAGATGGATTTTTATCTATATATTCTTCAAGGTAGGAAGAGTGGTTCACTCTCTCCTGAGTATGTATTTAGGATTCTATCTCTAATAGTCTAATTTTTATTAGGATATCTAGACAACTTGGTGAGGAGATCAAGTTGAGGTTATGTCTGATCGAGAGGATTGATGTCGAAGTTGTGTTTACAGGGTGAAAAACCCTTTGTAAACAATAGATTCACCCCGAAAAGAAGTCCCAAAAAGACTTCACCTCATTTAGAGTAGGGAACCCATCCATATTCTAGTGCAGAAACCTTTAATGGTTTCTTACAAAATAACTATACAAAATAAAAAAATAAAAATAAAATTAGAGAAAGGAACTCTTTGGTGAGAAAAGTCACGTCTCTCATTTGATGTTATAAATGTGAATTAGCCAAGGACTTTTAGTTTTTATTCTATTTTTACTAGGAAGAGGGATGTTCTTAGTGTCAAATCATTGGTTGGAGAAAAAAATTCCAGCAAAACCATCATTGTTTTCAAATATTGTTGAGGAGAAAAGTCCCATTAAAGAAGCACAAGGTAATAATTTTAACTAAAATTCTTTTTAATGAAGCACAAGGTAATCATTTAACTAAAATTCTCATTTTATATCAATATAAAAAAATTAACTAATGTGTTGCTGTAAATATTACTGTAAAATGAAACATGGTAAAAAAAAAATGGTTTCCCTATTTTTCTAGATCAAGGACACCCTCTTTCTCATTTCAAGATACCTATATATCATGGCCTCATGGCCTCTATGTTTATACTATTGGATTGTTTGTATGTACATGACCTCAAATCATTGGGTGTGGTATCTCCTACTCTACACACAATGTATGGATACCAAACTTTAATCTCAATCAAGGTGCTTTTGCTCAAGCAGTTCCCTCGAGTCTTTCGCATCAACCATCGGCTTCATTTATAATGACTGCCAAAATAATACTTATTCATAAATTTTATCTCTACTAATAATACTAGAATGTTGTTATTGTTAATCTTATGCTTTTATGAAATTATAGATGATCCAACTAATATCTTTAAGCATATGTGGGAGTTTGTACCTTAATTTTATGGGAGATGAGTTTGGCCGCCTCACTTTGAGTTCCTTATATAAACGATCCCTTTTGGTCCTTTGTGGTTGCCATCAGGGTAGGAATTTCAAATGATGGCCACCAACAATCAAAATCTGAAAAGTTTTATGTATTCTAAGCCAAATGTTGATGGTCTTCATAAAATCTTAGCTGCATTTGACGGGTAAATTGAGCTATGGTGGGAATTTACCCTACAAATTCCATCCCTAGTTGCCAAGACTATCCCCATGGCCTCTGTAAAACTTAGCCTCATCGAAAACCACGCTCAATATCTCCAATCCTCCCCTTCTTTCAATTATTTTCCCACCTTCCTCATTAAATGCTAAAAGGCTCCACCAAAACTATACTAGTATAATTTTTGTTGTATTGGTATTTTGTGTACGAAATTTTTTAACAAATTCGAATTTGTGGAATATTCAATTTATGTGTAATGAGAACTACATGAAAGAATTGGTTGAAACATGTAGACATGTATTAGTTTGGTTTATTTTAATTTGTTGGTGGTGATTGACTGTAATCTCAATAGCTAGGTTCAAACTTGAATTTGAATTTGGGAAGCAAAAAAGTAGGGAAATTTTAAAAATTTGGAAAAAGTTAACATGGAATTTACATACATATAGTTTAACCTTTCACATGTTTGTAATTTTATATGTCAATCTAAATGGTTGATTTCTTATAGAATTTTTATTTTTCTTTAATTATAATCATTAAAAAGGATTTCTTTTTATTTAGATAAAAAAATTGTTACAAAATTTAGATTAGCTACTATTATTAATATTGTTGTAAACAAAGACCCTCTGTACAACACTAGTTTCATAATATAGAGTTCTCTAGTTGTCATTAGTATGAAGGAAAATGTAGGGAATGTAAGTCAACCTTCTTTAGAATCTTACAAGTTATAACAACAAAATGCTTCTTATATACTTAACCATCAATTTCATTAGTAAGGCTAGCACATACATACAATAGTGGGGAAATATATCCATGTTTTCTATTGCTACATCTCTAAAGGGCCTCAGTAGAGTCTTTCAGAAAAAATTAAATTACAACTACAAGATCTTGATAACATAGTGTTAAGGGCCCAATTTTTTTTGTCAGTAAAAAAGGATTAACATTTCATTAGTAAGGCATAAAAATGTACAAAATGGGGAAGTTTTTGGCTAACTCATTAAGATTATTTAGAGTTGACATGCAAATATATATAAAAAAAGAATTTATCATTTCCATTCGTGTCAACCAGTATGTACACATATTCATTTATCAACAATCCAACTTCTAAGGGTTGTTATCCATATTTTAATGGCTAAATTATAGACACATATATAAACAACTCAGATCGCTATTTGAAATCTCTATCGTTTGATGCTTAACAATATAAAACCAAAAAGTACAAGTTCTCAAAATCTTGCCCAAAATATTATCATGAACAATAACTGTAACTATGGTTGTCAAAAAGAGTATTGTATTTGTTCAAATTGTCTTAAAAACTTGTTGGAAAGACCCATTATTATAGGCATGCTATAATTCATTCAATGATTATGCAATTGTGTGTCTCTTGTTGCTCCTTAGTATTTTCTTCTTCATGTTTGTACAACACTGTCGTGTGCTCTTTCAACATACCAATTTCATGTTCTTGTGATTTGAACTGATGGTAATTAAAATAATTTTACGAAAGCTCTATCACATGAAACTAAAGTCTTGTGAGAAAAATTATGTGTGCGCTTGTGTCTAAATATACATCATTAATTATGGTGATCTAGGGGTGGGAAATTGTGTCCATAGTGGGAGCACCTTGGAAGGAATTATTCCATTTGTGTGGGTTCCTTTCTTTTGAAATGTTGTAACTTCAAAGGATATTCTAAATGTATTTTACTAATGTACCCCAAAAGAGACGCCTTATTCCCCTGTCGGGATGTTACTATTGTAATTGGTCATCATAGAGTCATGAGGTAAATCCTCCATTGTATGTAGGGTAAATCAGACCCTAATGAATAAAATATAATAATGTTTTGTGATTTCCTATGTGAAGTCGCCCATACATTTTAGTGGGAGCCAACTTGTTAGGTTAAATTTCAAGTGAAAAAGAATAGCATAGATAGAGGAGTTGTGATTCTCATTTGAAAATAGAATCACACTTTTGTATTGTGTATAGGAGAGAGAGAGAGACATACCAGCAAGGATAAGGATTACCTATTTTGGGGTTTTATCTTAAACATCTCATACAAAGGAATTTTTGTTGGGTTTTCTTCCTCTTGATGGTTTCTGAGGATAAATCTGTGTATATCTTGTGATTGTGTTTCTTTCAATGATTTTTCATATGCTACTATTGTGAATAAGGATTAAACACTAATTATATCTAGCTAAGAATATGAAATATTAACATGGTTTTAGATATAGCTTGAATAGAACAACTTTCACAAGGTGAAACTCTCATAAGAGGAAATTTAAGTTTAAAATGGGACTTCCAAAAATAATACAAATTCCATGTCATCATGTATTAGCCAATCAAAATGCTTTAAAATTCAAAAAGGGAGCACCTCTTAAACAATTTTTTAAAATATAATTTTGGGGATAGATATCATAAAAAAAATACATTTTGTGTTCGTATTTTTGACACACTCTCCCTGTGTTTTAACTCAAATTTTGGTCAAGAGAGATCATTGGATGCGAAATTAAATTATGCATCCAACAATTACCCACTCTGCATACTTTTCACGGACTCCGCTACCCCAAAAATAAGAAATACGTAAAACAACGTGATGATGATATCATGCTCACTTTTTTTTCAGCTGATGGTAATTAAAATAATTTTGCCAAAGCTCTATCACATGAAACTAAAGTCTTGTGAGAAAAATTATGTGTGTGCATGTGTCTAAACCTACATCATTAATTATGGTGATCTACGGGTGGGAAATTGGGTCCATAGGGGGAGCACCCTAGAAGGAATTATTCCATTTCATGTGTTCTATAATAACACATTTGGAGGGTAGGATATATCCATTTGTGTTGGTTCCTTTTGTTGAAATGTTGTAACTTCAAAGGATATTCTAAATGTATTTTACTAATGTACCCCAAGGGAGATTTCTTATTCTCCTGTTGAGATGTTAATATTGTAATTGGTCATCATAGAGTCATGAGGTAAATCCTCCACTGTATGTAGGGTCAATCATACCCTAATGAATAAAATATAATAATATTTTGTGATTTCCTATGTGAAGTCGTCCATACGTTTTAGTGGGGCCAACTTGTTAGGTTAAATGTTAAGTGACAAAAATAATATAAATAGAGGAGTTGTGCTTCTCATTCGAACACAGACTCACAATTTTGTATTGTGCATAGGAGAGAGAGAGAGACATACCAGCAAGGATAAGGATTACCTGTTTTGGGGTTTTATCTTATACATCTTATACAAAGGAATTTTTGTTGGGTTTTCTTCCTCTTGATAGTTTCCCAAGATAAATCTATGTATATCTTTTGATTGTGTTTCTTTCAATGATTTTGCATATGCTACTATTGTGAATTTGTATTAAACACTAATTATTTCTAGCTACGAATATGAAATCTTAACATTGTTTGAGATAGCTTGAATAGAACAACTTTCACAAGATGAAATTCTCATACGAGGAAATTTTAATTTAAAATGGGCGTTCCAAAAATAATACAAATTTCATGTCATCATGTATTAGCCAATAAAAATTATTTAAAATTAAAAAAGGGGCACCTCTTAAACAATTTTTCAAATATAATTTTGGGGATAGATATCATAACAAACTACATTTTTTGTTCGTATTTTTGAAATATATCCCTATTTTTTAACTCAAATTTTTATCCAGAGAGCTCATTGGATGCCGAATTAAATTCTGTATCGATCGAGTACCCACTCTCCATACTTTTCATGGACTTCGCTACCCCAAAAACAAGAAATACTTGAAACAACGTGATGATGACATCATGATCACATTTTTTTCCAGGTATTTCTTATTTTTGGGGTAGCGGGGTCCATCAAAAGTATGCAGAGTGGGTACTCGTTGGATACAGAATTACATTCCACATCCAATGAGCTCTCCTCATCAAAATTTGGGTAAAAAAATAGGGAGATATGTCGAAAATACGAACAAAAAAGTATTTTTTTTATTTTCTTCCTACAAAATTAATAAATATTATTTTATTATTTTCCTTAGTAGGCCCATTTTGAGTTGATATTTCCTCTAATTATCTCCTCTCCCTTTGAAAAGAAATTAGGGTTTCTGCAAAATTTGGGATTTTTAAGTTCTTCTTGTATAAAAAGTTGTTCCTCCGTAGAGTGCATATTGAGATCCCTACATAAAAAAATTTAAGTGGGTAAATCTATGGGAAATACAAACCCTAGTTTGTTCCTAAACAAGAAAAATGTATAAAACTAGAACTAGAAATCTACAAAAATTGAAACCTAACAACCAAGTTTATAAGGGTGAATATTTGGGATCTCTTGAAAGCAAGTTGACCAACCAACTTGCCTAAGTTAAGAACATATACTGGTAAGGTCAACTTTTCATTTTGAGAAATTTCAATTTTTAGTGATGTCTCGAATAGGATGGGCCCAAGCACTAAGCTTGAGGATAAGTTGGAAGGAGTTGAAAAATTATGAGCATGGAAGTATAGGATTGATCTCATTATTATAGAGAATTATATTGACAAGTACATCAATGATGAAGTCCTAGAACAAGAAGAAGATGAAGCTAAAGCACATAATAAAGGCAATGAGAATCATTGTTGATTGTATCAAAGATCAGTTGAAGAATAACAACAACAAAATACATCTTGCTCATTTAGCATAAGATGAGGATGAAGAAGAAAAATAAAGACCTTGAAAGAGACAAGCAAAAGAAGAAGATGTAGAAGAATATGTACTATTCTTTGCACTCTCTGGATCTGTAACACCTTGAGAAGATACATGGCTTATTGATAGTGGTGCTTCAAATCACATGGCATGGAAGAATTTTTTTTTTATCAAAACTCGAAGAAAATAACTCTCCTTGGAAAGTATCATTAAGATATTACTATCAATATCCCATCAAAGGAATTGGTGAATCAAGCTACAAGCTTGAATTTCAAACCTCCATGAATATGAAGGAATTACTATCTATACCAGGTTTGAAAAAGAACTTGCTTTCAGCACTAGATAAGAAAGAATATAGAGTTTCTTTTCTAGATGGACAAGTACTCATGTGGACCAAAGGAAAGACAATTGAATATGTTGTGGTGATTGGTGAGGAAGAAGGAATAATATACAAACTCAAGGGACATATAGAAACAAACCTTGCCCATGAGACCACTATCTCAAGTGAACTATGGAGTAGAAGTATTTCTCACATCAACTAAAAAGAACTACCCTATGTGAGAAAAGTCGTAACATGTTTACCATATCTAAATATTAATCATGAAGGAACTTGCAAAGGATGTGCAATATGAAAGACAATCAAGAATCCATTTCTGAAAAGTGAAACAAAGACTAAAGGTACGTTGGAATTTATTAATTCTGATGTATTTGGTCCTATTCCCCCCACATCCTTTAGTGGATATGAATATTTTGTCACATTTATTGATGAGCATTCAAGAAATACATGGATATACTTCTTGAAGACTAAGATTGAAGTGTTTGAGAAATTCAAGGAATTCAAATCCTTGATAGAGAACCATTCAGAAAGAAGAATCAAGACACTCGAATCAGATAATGGTGAAGAATATATTTGAAAAGAATTTGAATAATTTTGCAAAGAATGTAGAATAAAGAGGGAAATAACCACTCCCTACAATCAACAATAGAATTGTGTTGTGGAAATAAATAATAGAACCAATATGGAACCATTGAAAATAATGATTCATGACCAAGACCTTCCCATGCATCTATGGGTTGAAGAAGCAAGAAAAAGTATGTATGTGCATAGTAGATTATCTCGTTGTTCTCTTGTATTCAATACTCCTAAAAAGTTGTATACAAGAAAGAAAACTGAAGTGATCCATCTCAAGATATTTGGTTGTCGAGTATATGTTCATATTCTGAAAGAGAAGAGAACCAAGTTGGATCCTTCTGGAAAGAAGGAAATATTTGTTGGATATTGTGAACTCTTCAAATCATTCAAGATATACATTTCAGGATTCCATCATATAGATTTTAGTAGGGATCTAACATTTGATTAATAAACAACTCTTAATAAATCCAGAAGGTGTCATCTTGAAGAAGTATATGAAGAGGATGTACCTCCTGAAAAGGTAGAAGTTTAGCCTTCTCCTGAAATAGTAGCATCAGAAGATCATGATATGCTAGAACCTCATGAACCCCCTACAATGGATATATATCTAAAGATAAAACCTACGCCAATAAGATAAATCATACAACAAGCAGAGAAGTATGGATCTCTAGAATGATCCACAAGAACAAGCAAGAGATCAAATCCATTCTCCATTTATGTAGATTTGATGTGAGACATTGTAGATCAAGAACCCACCATCTATGAGGAAGCTACAAAAAATAAAGAATGAGTGAAATCAATGATAGAAGAATACCAGTAAAAAATGAGGAATGGTTGTTGGGATATAGTACCCAAACTAGAAAACAGGAGTGTGGTAAATTCCAAGTGGATCTATAAGATAAAACATGCAAATAATGGAATTATTGAAAAATACAAGATAAGATGTGTGGCTAGAGGATTCTCTCATAAAGAGGGGATTGATTATGAAGAGATATTTTCTCCAGTAGCAATGCACACTTCCATCAGAACCATCATGGAACTTGCCTCCATGATGAAGTGCGATCTACACCATATGGATATAAAGAAAAACCTCTTGAATGGTGTCATTGAGGAAGAGGTATACATCGAACAAACACAAATATTTGAAGTTGAACACATAGTGAATCATGTCTGTAAGTTGAAAAAGGATTTTTATGGACTAAATCAAGCTCCTAGAGCTTGGTATAGAAAAATCACATGGCTTCTTGACAAGCTTGGGATTTACCAAAAGTAAATTTGATCATAACATTTACATGAAGGTTATGGACAATGAACGTGTCATACTATTGTTGTATGTGGATGATCTATTTTGGACAAGAAATGAGAAACATAATACATATTGCAAAAAGAAGCTAGTTGAATAATTCAAGATGAAGGATATTGTATTGATGCACTATTTCCTTGAGATGGAAGTGTGGCACAGCTCAGAAGGAATATTTTTGAACCTAAGAAAGTATGCAGTGAAAAATATTGAAAAGGTTTTATATGTTGCATTATAAAGACATGGCCACACCCATGGATACCAACCTGAAGTTGTTATCTGATGAATCATCAGAGTTAGTGGATATGACTCAGACTCAGTACAAACAGATTATTGATTTGTTGATGTATCTGACAAATACAAGGTGAGATATATGCTTTCGTATGAACACCTTAAGTCAATATCTAGTTAATCCTATAGAGGATCACATGATAGCCACAAAGAATGTGATGAGGTACCTAAATGGTATGATAGAATTTGGAATATACTATGATAGAGATCATGACTAAAGATTGTATGGATATATGGATTCATATTGGGAAGAAAGTATCGTAGAGAGAAAGATCACCTTAGGTGGATTTTATTGTCAGGGATTTTCCATATCTCATGGTTTAGCAAGAAATAGTCGAGTGTTGCTCTCAGCACGGCTGAAGAAGAATACATAGCAGATTTCCTACTAGTTGTGAAGCGATATGGCTTTAGAAGCTGATGTCATGTCTATTTGACATGGATTTGGATACCACAGCGATTCAATATGAAAACTAGAGTTGTATAAAGATGACAAAGAATCATGTGTTCCATGATAAATCAAAGCACACATAAATCCAATATTTTTACATAAGGGATATGGTATAGAAGGTAGCTATAATACCCCAATATGTGAGTATCGATGAGAAAGTTGGTGATGTGTTGACCAACTCTCTATCTCGAGTAAAGTTTTAATACTTCCTTGAAAATCTTGGTGTAGTCTAAAAAGAGTTTCCTCATAAGGAGGAACGATGATGATATGGACCCTTCTCGGAAAGGAGGAAAAAGTTGAAGACATGGACTCTCTTTAGAAATAAGGAACCAGTCGAAGATATGGACTCTCCATGGAAAGGAAAAACATGTCAAAGATATGAACCCTCCTTGGAAAAATGGGGAGCATGTTGATGATATGGATCCTCCCTGGAAAAGTGGGGTGATGATGAGAAGGTCATTGATAACAAGATGGAAGTCATGCTCCAATAGGAAGAGGCCAAATGCACCTACAGATGCTGATGATGTCCGATATTCACTTGTGGATGATAGTATATTTTTTTGGTGATGGTCTTTTGGAAAATAACACCCTGTTCTTGAGAGTGGCACTTACTAGATAAGGATGGTCTTGCAAGCAATACTCTTGCATGGAGAGTGTACCTACATTCATTTGTATATGTCATAGAATAACACTCACTTGGTAGTGGTCCTAACTTTGACAAGCTAAGAATTCTCTACGTTGAGTCTTGCATTCACTTGCGGACAACAGGTCTTGCATTCATATGCAGATGAAATCTATAGTTGCAGACAATACTCTCACATGGAGAGTGTTATTGCATTCATTTTTAGAATTCGTAGAATAACACTCACTTGAGAGTGGTCCTAGATTTAAAGCCGAGGATTCTCTTTGTTGATTCCTAAATTAAGTTGTAGATGACAGGCATAGAATGCACATGCAGATGAGAGTTGCAGTAGAAGACAATGCTATCGCATGGAGAGTGTTCCTACATTCATATGTAGATGTCATAGTATAACAATTGCTTGGAGTGGTCCCAACCTTAACAAGTTGAGGTGTTTGGGTACATAGGGTACTCCCAAAAGACCGAACACCTTGAGAAACCACTTCACACAAATAGATCACAGATCAACACACCAATGTTTGTCACATGGTTAAAACCCTTGAGAGGGAAATAGTCCATGGCCCCAGCCAAATAGCTACTTGGAGAAATTTATTATGCAAAAGAAAGAAAGTTACATGAGCTTCTCATAATCAATCAACTAGCGAAGGACCCTCTATGCTCTTTAAATAGAGATCATATACCAATCGGGTGTTAAGCCACGGATCAATGGTAGATATGATCTAAGAGAAGTTGAGCCATTGGATCACTCTATGTCTAGAACATATCGTGACCGTCGGATTAAAATATTTAAAAATGCATACTAATGCCTACTAAAGAAGCACACTTTTACCTAATGGATATATTACACAAGTAGATCTTAACTAACTCCTAAGTGTCTAAATATCCTAACATCCCCCCTTAAGAACAACTTGGGATAGGATTGAAGGATTTACAAAAGTGACACTATTAGGAGAAGGATGGAGGCATTAGAGCCTATCCCCCATTAAGGACACATTCCTGAACTCCTAACATAGACCGAAGTTTAGAAAACTTCGCTTCTGTAAGAGACTTGGTGAAGATGTCTACAACTTGATAATTTGTAGGGCAATAGAGAACTTCAATAACACTATCATGAACAAGATTTTTTGATGAAGTGCATGTGTAGCTCAATGTGTTTGCTGCAGTGATGTAGAATTGGATATTTGGAAAGCTTGATGGCACTTTGATTGTTGCACCAAAGTGGAGTAGGATGCTGCTGCTCGAATCCAAACTCTAAAGGGATCTACCGAAGCCATAAATCTTCCTAACTGGCATTAACTGCGCCTCGATATTCTGCTTCTGCTGAAGAAAGAGAAAGAACTTGTTGTTTCTTACAAGCCCAAGTGACAGGTCCAGATCCCAGACTGAAAACATAATCTACACTAGACTTTCGATGATCAGGATTGCCGACCCAATCTGAATCAGTGAAACCAACCAACAAAGGTTTTCCCCCAGTACTGTAATGAATCCCAAACTGAATTGTACCTTGAATATATCGAAGTATTCTTTTTGTTGCTTTCCAGTGATTTTCATGAGGAGTTTGCATATAACGGGCAACATGACCAACGATAAAGGAAAGGTAAGGACGGGAATGAGTCAAGTATAAAAGACTACCAACAAGATGACGATACAAGGTGGCATCTACTTCAGGGGAAGTACAAGTGGCAGAAAGTTTGACTCCAGACTGGAAGGGAGAAGGGGCTGGTTTACAATCTTCCATGTGGAAATGACGAAGAAGGTCACAAGCATACTTAGACTGGGAAAGAAAGATTCCTTCTTTGGTTTGCAAGACCTGGAGACCAAGAAAATAATGCAAATGTCCTAAGTCTGACATTTCAAAATTTTGTTTAAGACTATATTTCACATGGGTTATAAGTTTAGGGTCACTACCAATAAGGATAAGATCATCAACATAAATAACAAGTATGATGAGATGGTTTCCTACTTTCTTGGTGTAGACATTTGGGTCAGAATGGCATCTAGAAACACTAGTGTCAAGGAGAAATCTATCCATTTTGGCATACCAAGCTCTAGGAGCTTGCTTAAGGCCATATAAGGATTTCTTAAGGAGACAAACAAGTCTAGAGTTATTCTGAACATATCCAGGAGGTTGTTCCATGTAAATTTCCTCATGTAAATCACCATGTAAGAAGGGATACTTGACATCCATTTGATGGAATTCCCAGTTATGTAAGGCTACAAGGGAAAGAACAAGGTACATGGAATTCATTTTTGCTACAAGGGCAAAGGTTTCATTGTATTCAATCCCTTCAACTTGGGAAAAACCTTTGTCAACAAACCTTTCCTTAAGTCTTTCAACACTTCCATCTGATGCATACTTAGTTCTGTAAACCCATTTACATCTAACAAGTTTACTTCCTTTTGGAAGAGGAAAAATATCCAAAGTATCGTTCGCCATTAAGGAACGATATTCTTCATCCATAGCTGCATCCCAATCTAGATTTCCTTAAGCTTCTACAAAAAATTTTGGATCATGATTCTCAGAAACTTGAGCCAAAATAGAAGAGGCTCACTAAAACTGAGAACATGTTTGATGTTGATCTCTAGGATCACTGGCAAGATCATCAGCTGCTTCACATGTTGAACGGACCCATCAAGGAAGTATTGGTGCTGGTGCAATTGGAGGAACATGAGCAGGAGGAGGTGGATTTTCATCCTCACTATTATAATCAGAAACTGGAGTTGGAAACCTATCAAGGAATTTGGAAGAAGAAGAAGAAGAAGGCACAATCGTCGAATCAGGCTCATAGGCCAAAAATGACACACCAACCAAGTTAGGCTCGCAGGCCAAGAGATTTTCATCAAATTTAACATCTCTTCTAATAATTATATCAGGTGAATGGGGCTGAAGAATTCTATAACCTTTTACATGTTCAGAATATCCAACAAATATGCACTTTTCACTTTTAGGCTACAATGCTTTCCATTTTTCATCTTGAATGTGAGCCCATGCTTCACAACCAAACATACGAAAGTGACTTACATCTGGTTTAATTTTACTCCATGCTTCTTCCGGTGTTATACCTTGTAAAACTTTAGCGGGTGTGTGATTAACTATGTAATTTGCACAATTTATGGCCTCAGCCTAATATTGAAGACTTAGTCCCTTAGATTGGATCATACAATTAGGCATTTATTTTAAAGTGTGGTTCTTCCGTTCAGCTACACCATTTTGTTGTGGTGTATATGGAACAGTGTGTTGTTGTTGGATTCCTTGTTCAGTGCAAAAAGTAGTGAACTTGTTGTTAACATATTCTCCTCCATTATCAGATCTTAACTTAATAAATTTGATGACCAGATTGTTTTTCAACAAGGGCCTTGTAGGCCAAGAACATGTTAAATTCTTCTCTCTTAAGTTTTAGGAAGTAAACCCAGGTGTGTCTGGAGTAGTCATCAATGAAAGTTAAGAAATATTTGAAACCAGAAAAGGAAGTAGATGGAAGAGGGCCACAGAAATTACTATGCACAAGCTCCAAGGGAACCGAGGCGTGGCAAGAGGCACGTTTGTCAAAACTGTCCTGATGATGTTTTCCAAGTACACACTTGGAACGAACACCATCCTTGTAAGATACTAGGGGAAGACCAGTCACCATATTGTCTTTACATAGTTGTTGCAATGAGCGATAATTTAAGTGACGAAATTGCTCATGCCAAAGTTTGCTCAAGTTATCACTATGAGCAACAAAAACTGAAGAAAAAGGTGATGACCCAAAGTTGTTAAATTTGTACAACCTGGTAATATAATCAACAGTTCCAGTAGCGAGGACATTTTGAGGATTTTTAAAACCCTTGATTACAACTTGGTGAGGTGTAAACGTCACAGTTTTACCTTCACCTGAATGAGTAATTTGATAGACTGATAACAAATTGCAGGAAATTTTTGGAACACATAGTACACCACTTAAACGACCATTTTCCAGATCCTAAAACACTTAGAGATCTATCATCACCAACAAATATTTGTTTGGTGTTACATTCATGCATAGTAGAAAAGATGGATTTATCCTTATCCATATGATAAGATGCTCCAGAATCAATGAGTCATTCAATTGAAGTAGAATAAGAAGATGCAGTATAAGAGTAACCAGAAGCACAAAGTGCATCTCCATGAGAGGTAGATTCTAAAGATGAATCTAGGCTGATGTGGTGTTTCTTCATTACTGCTTCCAAGGCTACCATCTTCTTAAAACACTTAAATTCATCATGATTATCTTTCCCACAAAAACTGGAATGATGCTCAGTCTTCTTTCCTTTTTGCTTGGATCCTTTGTCATTTTTTAAAGAAGAATCTGACTGAGAAGGTTTGGGACCCTTGTTGTTTTTCTTATTATTGCGAAAATTATGTTTCTTAAGAGGCTTGGACTTTTCTTTTTGTTGGGACAATAAGGCTTTCCCAAATGTATTTTCATTGTTAATTATTCCAAGATGAATGAGTTTATCTTTCTCTATAATTAAGGAATCACAAAAGGATTCAAGGCTAGGCTCTTGATAGCTAGTTACATTCAAGGATTCTTTCATGGAGTAGAATGTAGATACAAAAACAGAATATGCAGGTCCAAATTTTGAAAGAAAATGATAAATACATTGTTTGTCTTCTTTCTTAATCTTCCATTCTGCACATAATAGTCTAAGAGTTTTATAATTAGATAAATAGTCTTGAATGCATGAAAAATAATTTAGATTCAAGGAAAGAAACTCATTCTCAAGTTGATGACCCCAAATTTCATTGTGTTTACCAAACACAGATTCCATCTTTTCCAAAGCGAGATTAGGTTCATCAATTCTAGATATGTGGAATCGCAAATCGGTAGAGATTGACATCCCAATCAATTCACGAGCTTCATCACATCTATTTTCCCATTTAATTTTCTCATCATCATCAGTGGGTTCAGTTGCTTTCCCTGAGGCTATCTTGAAAAGTCCCCTACTTCGCAGAACATCCTCCATACAAGATTTACATGAGAAATAGTTAGATCTTGTAAGTATAATATCACAAGGGGTGGCCATACTGTAAAATAATGATTGAAAGAACAGAAAATAACTGTCTGTATGCAAAGAGCTCGAAAAAATATGCGGTATAAAAAAAAACAGCAGTTAAAACTGATTCTGGATGATGAATTTATGCTTGATCAAAGAAAAAGTTGAAGATGTCCCCAATAGTGATCTGACAGATATTAACTTGACCAACTAAAAGAGGTATCCGCCTCTTCCCAATATCAACCTTTGATAATGAGTTTTACAATAAAGTTGCTTTGAAGTGAATCACTTTTGTAGAATAAGTGATGTTCACTTTTACAATAATGTGACTTTTAAATAGTATGGCAATAAGTTAAAAGACTTAAGTCACTCACTTTTATTTTATTTTATTTATGTGAGATGCACTTTTTGCAATTAATTAACTTGAAAATAGAAATTGCATGCACTAAAAAGTAGCTTGATAAGACTTGAACTCAAGACCTATTAAGTAATAAAGCAACTTTGGACCAAGTGAGCTAAGTTTAAAAGGTAAGTGAAATAATAGAAAGAGGAAGGGTTTTTTTTTTTTTTTTTACTCTCCTCTCTTGTTCTCCTTGCTTGCTTTCAAAAAAAATTCCATACAATGGGGTTAGATATTGGTTAGCTTACCCGAAAAGTCTACGTTTTCAAGTTTCCTCACTATTTTTTATTTGTCGTGATTGCACAAGGTGCACAGCAAAGAGCATATGTAGCCGAGAAGACAAGAAAAATACTCTCTTACTGTTTATGATTCGCCGTGATTGCGCAAGGTGCACGGAAAAGTGCATACACAGTCAGGGAAGGAAATAATCCGAGACTAAAATAAAAAAGATCTAATATTAAAATGATAAAATATGAAACATTTACAAAAAACAAATCTGTCACTGTAACATTATAACCTTCAGATTTTCCAAAATGGGTGTTTCTGGAGCAAACGGAAATGGTTTTCGATGAAACGAAAACTATTTCCCAATGGAAACGACACTCTAGACGTAATGGAATAGCTCCCATAGGCCAAAAATGCATATAAAATATAGAACCAGAAACTCTTTCAATTTTTTGGCAACGCCGGTTCCAGATCTTGATCAAAACCAAAAGCAGCTCTTCACAAGACCTCTGATACCATGTTTAGGTACACAGGGTACTCCCAAAAGACCAAACACCTTGAGCAATCACTTCACACAAATAGATCACAGATCAACACACCGATGTTTGTCATGTGGTTAAAACCCTCAAAAGGGAAATAGTCCACGACCCCAGCCAAATAGCTACTTGGAACAATTTATTATGCAAAAGAAAGAAAGTTACATGAGCTTCTCATAATCGATCAACTAGCCAAGGACCCTCTATGCTCTTTAAATAGAGATCATAGACCAATCAGGTGTTAATCCACAGATCAATGGTAGGTATGATCTAAGAGAAGTTGAATCGTCGAATCACTCTATGTCCAGAACATATCGTGACCGTGGGATTAGAATATTTACAAATGCATACTAAATAAACACACTTTTACTTAACAGATATATTACACAAGTTGATCTTAACTAACTCTTAAGTGTCTAAATATCCTAACATGAGGATGGTATACATTTATTATTTCATTTAGTTGTAGATGATAAGCCATACATTCATTTGTGGACAAGAACTACATTTAGTTATAGAAGATATGGTCCTACATTCATTTGCGTATATTCCAGTTGGTCGTTACTATGAACCCACCTCATTAAGGGGGAGTAGGATTATGAGGATTGCATCATCCATGGACCTATGTCCTAAAGTGACAAGGACTGATGATCTACAAATATATCATGTGTACTCCAAGTAGTATTGCTGCAAAGGATCGATAAGATCGAACTGTTGTTGCAAAGGATCGAGAAGATCGAAGTGCTGCTGCAAAGGATTGAGAAGATCGAAGCACTGCTGCAAAGGATCGAGAAGATCAAACTGCTGCTACAAAGGATCAAAAAGATCGAAATGCGGTTAAAAAGGATCAAGAAGATTGAAGTGCTGCTGGAAAGGATCAAAAAGATTGAAGTGTTGCTACAAAGTATCAAGAAGATTGAAGTGTTGTTGCAAAGGATCAATTGATCAAGTGTTGCAAAAGATGAAGACTCAGTGTTGTAGATGATGATGTTCTAGTAATGAAGACATTGAAGATATTCCAATGACTATTCCAGTTGCTGATGATTGCTGAAAACCTGCTATGACTTATAGATGTATTACCTTCATACTAATCAATATTCTCTCTCTCGTTACTTCTATAGTTGATGATATTATTTTCAATAGAATACCCTTCTTGTTAAGGGGAGTGTTGAAATAATGTAACTTAAAAGGATATTCTAAATGTATTTTATTGATGTACCCAAAGGGAGATGTCTTATTCCTCTGTTGGGACGTTACTGACGTAGTTTCTCATCATAGAATCATGAGGTAAAGCCTCCATTGTAATTCGGTTCAATAATACCCTAATGAATATAATATAATATTGTTTTGTGATTTCCTAGGTGAAGTCGTCTTAGATAGCTTAGTGGGGCCGACTTGTTAGTTAAAATGTCAAGTGACAAAAAGAGAATAAATAGAGGAGTTGTGCTTCTCATTTGAACATAGACTCACACTTGTGTATTGTGCATAGAAGAGACAGAGAGATACTAGCAAGGAGGAGGATTTCCTCTTTTGGGGTTTTAACTTATACATCTTATATAGAGGAATTTTTGTTATGTTTTCTTCTCCTTGATGGTTTCCCACGATAAATCTGTGCTTGGCTTGTGATTGTGTTTCTTTCATTGATTCTTGATGTGCTATTGTTTCAAATTTATATTAAGCATTAATGATATCTAGCTAAGCCTATAAAATCTTAACATGTTTTCCTTCTCTACACAATGTAATTCTATTGCTTGAGAAAAGTGTTTTCTTTCTAATTTTATTATGGTCATTTACAAGTCACCCTAGGTTACAAATTTTCCCATCGTTTAATTATTTTTTTAGAAAGATTAAATATTCTTAACCACAAGTTGGACAAAATATATTCAATAACGCTCAAATTGGGTGCTCTAAAATGGAGATATATGCACTATTGACAAAGTGAAAGAAATTATACGTGCCTTGGACTAGGTATTTGTTGATTAATTGCAAGGACTTTGGAAAGAGTCAACAAACACATTTTTAGGATAGAAACATATTAAGTTGATCAAAGCATTTTTTTAACATACGTTTAAAAATGATTGAGATGATCACAGCATTTGTGTCACACATGTTAGATATAAACAACTATTTTGGAAGAAAAAATAATCTATTTTTTAACCTATAATTTCTCTCAAACAAAACAACAATGACTACAGTTGAAGTTAGTGATAGAAAAGGTTTTGATTAATCAGATTGGTCTTTATAAATCTCCATGCATACTCCAAATACTCTTTTAATTTTCTAGGTACTCTGGTTTTTTGTTTTGTTTATGGCCATGATTTTACTACAACTTCAACTTTCAGTTATATCATGTAGAAAATGGTTGCATATACTTATGATTGGATATAAAATACTTGTTGCGTCTATTTATATGGAAATGTAATGTGAATATTCTATTTGTAGCGCGACTTATTTTTCACATAGTTTATCCCAATCCATCTAATACCAATCCATCTATATCAGTGATTGTTGTATTTTGCACATGTGTCTTATTAGAAACATGAATCAATTTTTTTTTGTTTATACCTCATTAATATAGTGTGAAGCTCGAAAATAATATAATGAAGTTATAGAGAAAATGCTTTGCTCTTTATTAAAGGTATTGTTGATTAATGTTCTACATAAATCTTCATATTGTGTGGACTATTGGTCCTTCTGTTAAGCATTTGAAATGGATGACAAGTTGAAACAATTTTTTCCCCTCTTTTAACTGTTTCAATTTCTACGTTGAAAGTATTGGAGTTGGAGAAGGATATTATGCACTCAAAGGAAAATATTGAATTCTATAGATCCAATCTCCAAGAAATTGCAAGAAACTTGTTCAGGAAATTTCTTTTTACTGAATTTGCTTCCATTAGCAGTAGTTTTAATATTGAATTTTCAACCCCAGTGAGATAGATGTTGATTATGTATTACTTATTCCCTACAAATTAGATAAAGTAAGTATTATTTAAAATCAATCCATCGCCAAACCCATGATTATAGAATATAATCTAATTTTATTAAAATGGCCACTATGCGAGTTGGTTTATTGGATGGAACAACTTATCTCCCATGGAACATATATTATAAAAAAAAAATGAAAAGTTAAATCTATGAATGAGGAAATATCCAATATTTGGATGCAAGGAAGTTTTGCGTAACTTATCTAGATTTCCATTTTGCATATGTTTGGTTTAATAGTAAGTCTCTAATATGCCTATTTTGTGCGTATCATTTTAGTTGTGTTGTTACATTGTTTAGCCTATATGATGCATTTCACTCCTATAATGGACCGTTTTGAAACATATAGGTTCAATGTGATTTAAAATTGTTATTTTTTTTATATGCTAAGATGCAACTTCAATTGTCTAGCACATTCATTGCAAACAAACATTTATTTGTTTACTTTCTATAAGGTTGGATGTGCCAATAGGTCTCTAATATGCCTATTTTGTGCTAGAATTCATTTTAGTTGTATCCTTTAACCCAAATTTGAAAGAATCTTGCTCAGTTTGGTTATGAGATTATATGGGTATATTCCAAGCATGCAAAATTTAATATACATGAGACATCACATTACTACATTGAATGACAAGCATAATATTTTTTTTACCTTTTAAGTTATATTACAAGATCATTGGTTAATATTATTGTTAGGATGATTGTAGAGTTTTGAAGATTTATGTATATTATGTAAATATTTTTGTGACAATGGTTAAATGCAAAACATAACTTGTTATTTATTGCATGCTTCTTAGGGGTTTAATTTACATAGATGTGTTGATATTAGAAGGTTATATTTATTGCATTACAACACATACAAATGGTGTTTTCATCAATGGAACCACTAGAAACATCATGGAACCCAAACCTGCAAAGCATTCTCACGAATCATCCTCATTAGTTGGAGTTTTGTGTCAAAATAGTAACAGGTTCAAAAAAAGTTGTTTCTTTTTATAAGAATGTGTGTGTTTGATGTTGATATTGCCTGCATTTAGAGTGATTTTTTGTATTGGTTTATTTATCTCTTCTTTTAAATGCTAGTTATTATATTTTTTTCTTCAATCAACCTCTTATTGTCAAAATCAAGTAATCTACTGAGTAAATTGCTTATGCAAGGAAGTGATATGAAATATTATCTTTGTAGGGATTTGTGAAGTTCTATAAAGGAGGTGCTCTAGGAATCCTTTTGGAAAATATGCCAATTTTGTTGCCACTGAATACCTGGCTTGGTGTTCATCCCTGGACATGTAAATGGTCTGATCTTGAATTTAAATTCTCCATTTCTTTATGAATTGCAATACTATGGTATTTTGACTATAAGCTAATTCTAGAGTTGTTGGTTTCCTTCATGCTTTTTTTTCTTAATTATGTATTGTGTCTATATGTATGAATGGGTTAATTTTTAATCTATAATATTATCTCAAGGTCAAATATGAAATTCCTTTTGAATTTTAATAAATTATCACCATGTTTTCTAGGTAGATCACTCAAACTATCCTCTGGAGTCACATAATTTATAATATTTTCCATTAGAGTTTATCATTAATTTGGATAAATTAAGTCATTGGATCTATTTTAATCACAATATTTTTAGGAAGTTATGTACCATGCTTGGAACATGAATGGTCTAATTGGAAATCTAATTAGCCAGTATACAATGTGATTTAAACTCTTAGATCAAGTGTAGGCATGCATAATATATGGTAACTAAGTAGTCCATGTCTATGTCTCAACATTTTCCCAATCCTTAAATGGTACTATCTCAATGGAAGAGAATGTGCCTTGTAGGAAGAATGTTAGTGGTCCAATTCCTCAATGCCTTATCTATAGAAATTAGTGAATAAAAACTGACCGAATATACTACCAGTTGATGAAAATTAATGATTAAAATGACTAAATATATTACTTGTTGACGATAAACAATGACTAAAAATACTAAATAAATGTCCAGATAACAACGATCAATGACTAAGAAAACTACTAAATATACTACTAATTGATGACAATTATTGATTAAAATGACTAAATATACTACTTGTTGAGGACAATGAATGACTACAACTACTAAATAAATGACTGAATAACAAAAATAAAGGACTAAGAAATGCTAAATATACTACCGAGTTGATGAATTAGAATGACCAATAAATGGCTAAATTTTCTCAGTCATAAATTTAGTCATATTATAAATGGTTGGCAGTAAATTACTAATAATCACGTGACCAAAATTAGACATTTATAAGCAATTTTCAGTAGTTTTTTAGTCATATATTCATATTTTCTACTAGTGTCGACTAAATAAGACATCAACAAATATTTTGTAATAGTTATAATCTCTAATAGAAACATTGAGAACATTTCATAATAACATTAGCACAATTTGCATCCAAAGTGCATAGTAATATTTTTAACTTATGTGTGAGAAAAATATTTTTTCTACATGTTCCAGAGCTCCTGGCCTTGTGGTATCTTATTCTTGTGGTGGATAAAATGGGCCTCCCTTACATGCATGTCTTTGGATATTCCTCAGTTATCATAAAGTAGGCAAACAAAAAAACTTCATTAGCTTCTCTTGAGCTGGTCCATTGGTGTGAACTAATCAGAACACTCATGGGTGGTTTCTCTTGGTTGAACATTAGTCATGTCTACAGAGAGGACAATTAGAGTGCAGATAGCTACAGAGAGCACAATTAAAGATGCCCTTATTTTGACCCTGGGGTTCCTTTCTTTCTCAAAAATTATGGATAGTACTATTAGTATGAGTGGCAATTTAGAGCTCTTTTGAGCATGGTGCCGGAGCTCAGTCTCCTTTTTTCTATTTGGCACAGTTTCCTTTGGTATATCATGGGAGTTTTTTGACAGAGGGGTTCGAATCTATGGATCATATATCTGGGCTCTGGTTGTTCTCTTCCTTAGACTGAACTTGTATGTTCTAGATGGATGTTGGGACTTGGTGTCTTTTCTTAGTTAGATGAATTGTTGTGTTTTCATATTTCTATGTTTGTAGTGGACCAGGATAGTAACATTTGTTACTGGTGATAGATTTGTATTACCCTATAAGGGAGGCACATATTGATGGATTTTGATTCAGTCTAAATAACAAAGTCAGTATTTTTTCGTCTGAAAAAAAAAAAGTATAGAATTTTTTCCCAACAATGATAGAAATGGAATAGTGTACTCCATTTTGTATCCACTTAAGATCTATCATGACTCTTTTTGGTCACTAATGATAAATGTTCAAAGCTATCTTGCAAATACCTCCATATTAATAACTATGTTGTCTGTACATATGCAAAATAATTTTCTTCTTAATAAAGACAAAATGACCTTGATATGGAAATTATATTCCATGCATTGCATGGCATGTCAATATGACATACATAATGAAAATGAGTCAAATAAAACCTAAACATACATGGAGCCAAATGTTTTCCTACGGTCTCAATGTTTCCATTCTGAGTGATTTACATGTGTTGGATCTCAACAATACGCTCTTAAGACAGCCAAAGTTGAAATCACAATAGTGTGTTTACATGTATAGTTTTTGGTTTATGGATAATCGAGAATAAACCTTAACCAGAAGAAGATAAGAAAATCATATATAACAATAGTAGGAGGAAGAATAGTGAAGAGAAACATGATACAAATATTTATAAAGCTTGACCATGGTGATGGGGTTATGTAGCCATTGAGAACATTAATTGGTAAGCCATGCAATTTATTCAATATGGGGCATCCTAGATTGTGAGTTCTAATACAAAATACATGCATAGGGTTTCCCTTGGTTAGTTACTCCACAAACATGCTCATTTCAAAAAATAGTTATCCATTAATTCATTGCCCAGATATAATAAAAATTAAATATCACATGGAAAATTTTCCAAACCCTGAAAGGTAAAATTCTTTTGTTTCTCTTTTCTAGGAAAATGATCTTTTATTTGATATTTTCTTGATGAAATAAAAATAAGCATATGATGTCATTTGGGCATCATTCCAAGAATGACCTGGATCCTAGATAGACAACTCATCCCAAAAAGGAAGTTTACTGCTCTGAAACTAGACAAAAATAAAAATAATAGCTTAACTGACCTAAACAGTGCATAGAGAAAAGATGTATCTCTAAATGAAGTCCAAGAATTGTTAAAAAATTCATGCAGCAGAGCGATGGAAGCGCCCCATTTTGTTTTAAAAAAGGTTTAGCATTTTGTTTGATCAAAGGGTTACCACAATAAAAAGGACTAATAAAATACATTGATACTTTCAGGGTCCTTTTAAAATCAATTACTATAAATGGGAATTTATATATCATGTTGTTAGTCCTTTCCATTTGCTAGCAAGGACTCTATGAACAACCTTGTTGTTGTTGTCAATTACCTTGCATGCAAAACAAAACAAATATGAATTATTTTCCTAAGTTTGCATTCAAACGAATTCAAAGCCACTTCCTAAGTTTTATTCAATCATTTATAATGTCATTGTTTTAATGACCTATTACAACATCTATTTGCCCACCATTCTCTCAACCAATTAGAGAATTGAACCTCTTATTTGGCCTCTTCTCGAGGCAGGTATGTTTTTCAACATCATGATATCCTAAGTTTTCAATATCAGCTTGATAAAAAAAAGATTGATAAATGTTAATGCTATTACTCCCTTAGCATTACTTTGGTAGTAATTGTTAACATTAAATGTTTGTTTGATGCAGAGAAATAAACAAAAGCAATTTTTGCCCACCCACAGCCTTACTCTTCGACCCACCGCCTTACTCTTCGGTGAACATCAGGAACAAAACGATTCCAGGAGGTGTGCAAAATGATGCCAAGTGGTGTGCATGTAGTGCATGTGTCTTTTCCTTTAACAGATGGGAAGGGCCAAGCTGATGTAGGCAAGTTGAACCTGTATGTTGAGGCTTTGGAAAGACCATGTTTTGGCTTTGGAAAGGCCATGTCTGCTGCAGGCTGCAGATGCAATGAATTTTTTCAATCCAACGAGTCTACCAGATCCCAAATGCAATGAAGCTTCTCAATCCAACAGGCCTGCGAGAGATAGCAGAAAACATGAAAACAAAGGCCAGATGGGAGCAGGAAAAACCGTCTGCAGCTTAGTGAATCAACCACCACAATGCAAGTATAATGGTCAAACTGTCTCCATAATTATGCACATCATAAAGCATTTCTTATTGTATAGAGTAATAATATGTTCACATACATGTTGTATACTCAGTGTAAGTTCCATGCAGGTGACTGGATTGAGGCGTAGTGGCTCAGTGAATCCATCTTAGCGGATCTAGGATGAGCAACTCACTGAATCAATCTACGTCTGGAGTGAATGCACATCATAAAGAAGTAATAAAATCAGTATGCAACTTCAATTGGGATCATTCAACTGCGCGTATGTGGAAGGATGGGCTAGAGAAAACATACCATTCTCAAGATTTATGAATTCAAGATACTAATCGTACACCTTGCCAATCTTGTGAATGCAATCTGATTTGAGTGTCCATGCAGCAACCTCCTCGAGAAGAGGTCAAGACAACAACAATGAGAAGTTCAAATTAAATATCTCATACATAGCCATGGAAGCATCCAATATAATTCTCTATATGTTTGTCTATGTGTGTTGAACAAATTATATGGCTGGAACATCTGGAATTGTCTGTCTTTCTTTTTCAATTGTGAAATACAGCATAATCCCATGTTTTTGAATGTCTTGCACATGAATCGGGGGCGACAAAATTTCTCGACATAACTTGTCAAGAATGAGGACTTTGTACACCTCCTCGTCTGTATACCCCCACCTGCAATAGGTTGGTTGAAATTCAATATCTGTATTATACACTCTATTTAAACAAACATACAATCAGACCCGCGCATAGCAAAATGAAATGAATTGGTGCAAATGTATCAAAACATTCTACATTTTACATTTGTATTGCATCACCATCTATAGAATCTCAAATGGGCACAATTTGGTCTGGTACATAAAAAATTTAAAGATCTGATGCTGAAGAATTCACAGATTTCACATATCCATGCATTATTCAAAGAATTAATGGTGATAGAAAACTAGATCAAGCTTGGATCCGACGGCTTGTATACTTGTTTATTTAGAGTTGAATCTACATACTCTGGCCGGGAGGGACCGGATTCGCTCAGACGAGATCAGGAGCTGGTACGTTGCTGGTGCATTAAATTGAAAGCTGCTAGAAAAGGAACTGCTAAGTAGTACAAAGACATAAATGAAAACATTTGTCAACATTCTCTTGAACACTTGTTTCACACCATGATCCACTTGGCCAGAACATACTACCAACTGTTATATATCTGTATGGCATGCAACGACTGTTGACGCATAACTAGGAGCATAGCGTAGAAGGCGTGGCCTAAAAAGTATCACTTAGCCAGTTAGTTGCAAAGTGTCAACATAAATCTTTATAAATATTCCATAGCCTAAGAGTGTTCTGAAGAAGCCTTATTGTTCTAATCAGGAATTTCTTTTTGTAAAACAAAAGTTTATTTAATTTGTTAGTCTTTAGTTTAATGTAGATTTAATAGCAAACATCTTTCTTATTTCTTTTTATGCATTGGAATTTCATACGGAGGCTCTGAACCCTTACATTTCATGTGGGTTACTTTTAACTGACGGTGAAATAGCTTAGATTTTTTGTTTTTGTTGTAGCTGGTGGTAGCAATAATGCATATTCGAGTTTCAACTGTTTTATTGGGTAATAATTTGTAATTTTACGGCTTTATATTTATATATTTTTGGGAGATATTTTTAGAAATATTGCATCTTCGAGTTTCAATGGTTTTAATATCTTTCCATGGAAGTTCAGAGCTGCAATTAAGTTTCTTGTAAACGGAGATGTGCGGTTTTGATGTAAACTAACTAAATTATGTCACAAGCCTGAGAGATGTGTGATTTTTATAGCTCTGGCAAGAAAGTGGGCTACCTAGTCTTGTTCTTCAATGTGGCAACGAACTGTAGATGTAACGATAATCAAATTGAATCTTCTGCTTTTAATTTCAACATTATGCGGAATTCCTATTGAAATCTATAGGATTCGGTGGTCTATTGAAATGCCAAATATTTGTTCTAACTGACGGGTAACCCGTGTTCGATAAGGGCAACAACGAATGTTTCTTAGTATTTTTGGCCAGAGGACTCAATTGTAAAAATTGCTTCAGATTTTTATAAAGATTCCATAGCCTACAACGTTCCCAAGAAGCCTTATTGTTCTAATTCATCATTTCTTTTTGTAAAACAATAGTTTATTTAATTTGTTACTCATCAGTTTAAAGCAAATTTGAAAAAAATTTGATATTGCTGTTTTTTATTTTTTTTGCAAGAGGACTCAATTGTAAAAATTGCTTCAGATCAGTTACAAATTTGGCAATTTATTTAGCTTTGGATATGACCAAATAACAAACTCAGTGACAAAATAAGTCCATCTGACAACTCGAAGACTTCACAAACAAGAACGGGTGCTAAACAACAAGTCCCTGCCCTAAGTTAGATGTGCAGCTGTTTAAAAATCCTTCATGGAGTACAGTTACAACCACATTTAAGAAAAGCACAATAAAACAACTGAGAAATACAAATTGGCAGGCTTGTTTTGTTTGTTTTCCGTTCGTATGCAAATCGAACACAAAACTCATGGAGGTAGGTGATAAGAATGCACAGGGCTGATTTCTACCTTTTAATGTGAGCAATTGTTTCGATGAAAAGGCACTTTCTTGAATATGACAATGACACTAAGATCTCATACTGTATTTCCAGATTTCGAATTAACTCTTGCGATGAGTAATGAGTTTGGGATATTTATCATCTAATTGTGTATGGAGAGATTAAATTTTACCAAATAAATAATGCACACTTATCATGAAATCCAGACAGGCCAGTTTATCCTAATTTAGTTTTAATGGTTTATGAGTACTTTTAATTTATCACAATTGTTCAAGACAAACTAAATCACTTAAAATAAGGCAACTAATTTATTGCGAGGAATGAATTAACATATTTTTTTTTAAATAGAACTGTTAGTTAGAACTTCATCATCGCAATTGTACTAAGCCTCTAATGCAACTGTATTAAGCAACAATTATACTAAGCCTCTAATGCAACTGTATTAAGCAACAATTATACTAAACCTCTAATACTAATATTGCATAATATTTCTAATACTACTGAGTCTATCTCCAAAGGCAGGGACTTGCTACCTTTAGCAACCCCTCTTGTTCACCTTTGAACTAGTATTCTTCCTCCTATTGCATACGAGGTTGATTTGATATTTAATAATTGTCCATCATAATGTTTATTTTTCTTAGAACACTGGATTTGCGTTTTTGTATGGCAATTTACCTATATTCTCTTATAAGAACATGGTAAATATTATATTGTATAGATCATTATTTAGCAAAGTGAGGTTTATGGAGTAATACCTAGTGGTCAGGATGTCAATTGAATGTGTTGTACTTCTCTAGAGTTCCGAATAATTGCAACAACCTCGTTCATTTAAAACTAATAAAGCACATTGAAATGAATCAAGTTTGTTAGTGTAGGCTCTTTACTTCATGAAATGTTTTTGTGTGCCCCTACATTTTCAAGAACTTCGTTAGCATATTGTTAATTTTAAAATCAATGAACATTAAAAACATTACAAAAATGTCTACTACAACTTCAGGAAAATTATTACTTTATAAATAATTATGATCCCATAATTACAGAATTTTGACCCATAATTAAATGGTTGGATGCATAATTATAATTATTTTATTTTGTTTTTACCGTGAACATTGTAGATGGAATTGACATGCAATTTACCTATAAATTTTTAATGAGATTTGTTCATACAATGTCAAATACTCCTCATTAGGATTTAAATATAAACATTAAATTATTTTTCTTTCATGCAATTTACCTATAAATTTTTAATGAGATTTGTTCATGCAATGTCAAATACTCCTCATTAGGATTTAAATATAAACATTAAATTATTTTTCTTACTCCTTCATCAACCAAATTTGTATATCCAACTCTGTATCACTTCCGGATACACATATGCCTTTCTAGCATCACATGGTCACCTTCATTTCCCTTTTGATTTGAGTTTCCTGTATACACAAATGCATTATGTTTCCCATATTCAACATTCACAAAACCCCCTCTCAGGGAGAAGCCAAAGAATTTTCTTGAAAATGGCTGCAATTATATTGGATAAAAATGCCAATGGAATTCCTAGAAGGAAACTAATGCTTACATATCAATTTGTTTACACTCAATTACGTACTTACAGTCAATGGAAAAGTGTGTTCTATTACTAATGAGTTTCTTCATATCAACCTTTTTATAAATGGAGGTCTAAGGGCAGGTGCAAGAAGCTGGTGAACCTTTTAGATGCAATTGGATTTTTAGAAAATTAATAATTTTTATTGAATAACATTTTCATTTCTTAACCATTTCATAAAAAATTATATGTTGCACTACTAGAGATTGACCTCTACATACTATAAAAAATGTAATCCATTATCATTACATTAAGACATTGAAAAGTTGCACTAACACTTTGGCATACTAATTTTGAGGTCTGCTCACTTAGATTATTTTAAAAAATATTTGAAAGAACTATTTTTCTTTTGGAAAATGTCTCACTAGTACTATTTTTTATCTACATCCTTACCAATTTTTGTATTTTGATTCTATCATTTAAAAACTCAAAGGATGCACTAACAAGGAACACCTTGTTATTTGCTGAAAACATAAAATGTCAATGAACTGGAAAAAATCAAAATTGAGTTAGTTGAGACGATTTTCAATAAATAAAATTTATATATTTCGAGAGGTGATTCAATTTCCTACGGTTCATATTTCTTACTAGAAGCAAGATTCATTGTCTAGGTATGTCAAAATACCCATGTAAGATAAAGGATGTTTGTTTTGTTGCATCTAATGTGTAAAAAGAGACTATCATTAGCTTGCAGTCACCCCTAAGTGAAATCCAAGATTTATAAAAAAGTGCATAGATTGATGATAATGAGATATCTATACAACCAGATAAATTGCGGTTGGATATGTTCACGTGGAAAACAAGGAGTCTAAGAAAATAGACTGTCATTTTTAGATTCTATTCTAGGTTTGTTAGATGGAGAATACACAATAATCCCTATCGTGGTGGATGAAAAGCACTGATACTTGGGGATATGGATAATGTCAAATGAGATGATGGATTGGGAATTCTAAAGGTTGAAGATTACTTAATAGATGCAATGCGAGATGATGAAAAATGACTTTGGATTTTGTGTTTTTTGGGAAAATAATGTGAGAAAACATTGTTTATCGTTGTTTGGAAATGTGTTATGCAATTATTAGTTGTTGGACTTGGGAATCTACTAATGTTCTTTCGAATATTTTCATATTATGATTTTCTGCAATTACAATTTCCAAGGTATGTTACCCATGTACATGCATCTTGGTATCCATGATTCTCGTCAAATTAGGCATGAGCATTTGTTATCCATTCAGAGAGAAATTTTCATGTTGAGCATCACCATAATCCTTACATAGTTCGTGTTTACAAGTAATTTAGAGAGAAATTTTCATGTGCTAAGACACAAAAATCAAAACAATTGTCAAACCTCAAAAGAAATACCATGAAAACCTACATATTATAAACTTGAAATATGTGTAACAATTATTTTTATGGAAAAATGAATTTAATCTTGTGAATTACTAAGTTTATCAAATACGGATGTTTTAATGTTAGATTCTTAAATGTGGCAATTAATGGTCTCTTATGTTTATATGACCTAACAAGTGATCCCTTCTCTACTTAAAAGGTCTACAAAAATGCATCAAGCTAATATTGTTGTCAATGACACCATCCATGGAAGTGAAAGCTTACATTTAGGAAGTCTAAATAATAAGGTAATAGGGATAGACTTTGAACGAAAAATGTTCATTATTATTTTTTTTGTTTTTTATAATAGGCTAGCTGACTCGTTCGGAATTATAATTGTCTTCATCGAGGTGTTAAAAATCATGATGAATTTATTGTATAATTATTTTATCAAATTGTGTTGGTTATGGGAAGTGCAATAAATATGTTCTTCATAGGAAAATTAACAAAACATAGATGGAACTTTAATGCAAGTGACACTGGATGATGTTGGAGGACCTTTGTTTGTATTGTCTATAGGTGATCCACAACCAGAATATGAGGACAACTTAGGTGTAATTCCAAATAAGGAATTTGAGGATTCTCTAGATCAACCAACAATTAGAAATAGAAAAATGTAGTAGTAGAAAACTCATGGGAGTGTCCTTTAGAACCAGCAACAAATATTGAAGGAAAAAATATGAACCTTGAACATGTGAACTCGGAAATTGATATGAAATGTATTTTATGTGAACATGTTGCATTTAAGGAGGATTTTATACAAGCAAGTGAAGAAGATATCCATCATTGAGAGAAATCTATATCCCATGAGTTGAAGGAGGACTAATTTCCAGAAGAGAAATTGCATTTGAATGTTGAACTTAAGCACCTAGACGGTGAGAATGTCATTGTTAAAATAGATATTGAAGAATCCAATAAAAATTTGCATGGGATACAATATCATGAATATTTGGTTATAGAAGAGAAATGTGCCAATTATTTATGAGTAGAGGAAAATGTAAAGATCCTATGTGAATTACAACAATGGAAGATGAAAGATGATCAAATCATTAAGGATAAATTGCATTTGGAAGATGAAATCAATGGCATAGTTTGTGAGAAATTACTATTTTTAAAAGAGTTATTGAAGAATCTATTTGAAATTTGCATGAGACACATGAATTTGAATATTTTATTAGAGTGGAGCACAGTGCTAATAAAGGATGGGTAGAGGAAAATGAAAAAATTAATACTCAATTACAATTATTGAAGTACACGCTTGGTGACTTAGAAGAGGGAGAAATACAATTGGATTCTAATTTTAGGGAATTTGAAATTAAGATGCTAGGTGAAACTGAAAGCACTCAACAAAACTTTCACGAACTCATTGAAGAAGTGGGTGAGCTCAAAGGGTCCATAGCAACAAGCAATGAGAAGGAAAGGCTTTAAGAACTAGATGAGATTTAGAATACCAACAACGAGAGAGTTGTTTGATAAATTGCATAAATCGAAATGAGCTCAAACTTCTGACTTTGCAGTAGAAGTGAAGAGAGATGGAATCATAGAAAGTGGGTTGATTGTCTAAAATGAAGGACAGAGATCAAATTTTTATAGCAACAGACTTGGGAATGTTAAATATGTAGATAATTCTAAAAATCAACAATATAATGAACTTTCTTTGATTTATGAGACGAATAAATTTTCCAAGCAAGAAAATGAAATGGAAACACAATCAGTCAGTAAATTGGAAAATATCAGACATCAACTTGTCGACGAAAGAGATGCACTTTTGATGAGGCTGGAGGAGTAAGATAGGGTCAAACTGGAGATGGAAAGTTAAAGTATATACATGTGGCTCAGGAAATAGTTGAATTAAGAGAATTAATTGAAAACATGCATAAAGAAAAATATTATTTTGTCGGTAACCTAGAACAAAATGAGTTGGACACAAGTTCCATGCTCTTAGAAAAGGAAATTCAAACATACGAGGCTATGTTTGATACAGAGTAGATAAAGAAACTTGGGTTTCAAAAATGCTAGCTTTAAGAGGAGCTACAAAAGCCACTTGAGGATAAATTCGAACTAATGGGATAGATTGAAAGAATTTTTGAAAAAATAAGTTGTGAGAAGGAAGAATTAAATCAATATCTTCTCACCGCAGATTCTCCATTAGATGCCATGAATCCTCACTGCGGAATCTCAGCTAACCTTAAATCAATATCTTCGTTTCACAAGAGATGAGCAAGAGAAAATTAAATATAAAGTTGGCATAACGGAGAATCTTGTAGGAGAAAAAAATCAACTTGTTGAATAGATTACAACTATCCAAGATGTTAAAGAGGAAAATGACCCTTTGTTAAAATATGTATACAATATAGCTCATCATATTAGAGAAGTTGAAAGGGGATACGAAAATATGAAGTTTGATTATGGTTCAATGTAGTAGCAACTCCATGTCCTAGAATATTCTAGAGTACAATCTATAAGGGAGATAGTGGGTTGGAAGAGAAATTGCACAAGGAATTATCTAATATGGAGATAGATTCATCAAGTGTTGATACCCAGCTAGAGGAACTACAACATGAGAGCGCAGTTTTAAAACAATAATTTTAAAAACTTTTGTAAGAAGTTCAGAATTCCATAACGAGTAAGCCTAGATTAAATTAAGAATTTCTTAGGCTCAAAGATCAATTAAATTATTCTATATAAGTTAGTGATCATTAAAACATAGATTTCTAGAAGTATAGAAAGACCACAAATTTCCACATATTTTTAATTGTACAACATAAATTTAGGGGATTTAGATGCTTCAAGTAAGTTGGAGAAAGTTGAATTAGTTATTGAAGTCAGAGACCAGCATAAAAAAATAACCAATAAAGATATTGAGTATGTTGATAAAGTGTCAATTCATAATGCACACCTGAATGAGGTTCACTAAACCTCAAAAAAGGCTTTAAAACTTAGTTCAAGAATTTCTTGTAGATCCAGGTCACTTGAGAAAGGGAAGTGAAAGTGTACCTTCTAGTGTGTCAAAACTAATTCGGCCTTTTGAGTCCAACTCCCAGCATGAGGACAAAATATTGGAAGTGGATCCTATGTGAGAAACAAAGGATGTTCACAATAAATAGATGAAAATGTTCATGAAGCAAGTGGTTCTAGATCTATATATGTTGGAATCATAATGTTTCACTAACTTAGGGAAGCAATTGGTAATATAGGATTATTGAAATCTACTCTAACATTGATTCAAAGATATGTTCATATTATCAACAAGCATATTATGGAAGAAGAGAAACAAAAAGGATATTTGAAATGCACCCTAAAGCATCTTGAGATTGATATTTATTTTCTCAAGAAAGAAAAGCAAATAAATGATGAGAATTTGGATACCTTGACAGATAATAATGAGAAACTCGCATAAGATATGTTGAAAGATACATATAAAATTGATGATTTTCATTGTCAACTGCACAATCTAAAGCAACAAGCTTTTGATAATTCGGTAACAATGGAGAAACAACTAGATACATTGTAGAAAAAATTTCTGAGAAGACATATTCATTAGAGGAAGAGAGAAGTTCTTATGTTGTTCCAATGGTTAATGATGAAAAAAATATACAAGATTCTATCCAACAAGTTTTGTATTATTCTTGTTCTTAATCACATTGATCAACTATTGATCTCCGCCTTGCTACTATTGTCAACGCTCGCAGAGAAAAACTGAAAAACCTGCGTACCTTGGATGAAAAACTTAAATTGTGTTTCTCTTGAGAATATGGAGATACAAATATAATTTAAAGAACCCTCTTAGAAATTGGAACTCATCCAAGAAGAAACAAATTCAGTTATTAGGGTACTTAATAAGATTCATGCTATACTTCAAATTTTGATTCAATTGACCAAATGCAATGAAGGAGATGGAAAAAGATCATAATCTCTCTTATATTATGATATCATTTCCAATAATTTAGATAAATTTGTTGAGAAGTTGAAGAAAAGAATTGCATATAAATATTTGAAATCATGGTGCATGACCTTGATTCTGTTCCATTTACAAAGAATAAAATTGTTGAAGATCTTAATGCGAACTATGTAGACCTATATAAAAAGTGCACTGAAAATGAGACAATATTTGAAGAGAAATGTACTACCATGGTCTCCCAACTGGATGAACTCTTTGCTGAGAAGGAAACTTTGTCCTCATAGTTAGCTTTTGTTCAAAGGAAAATCTTCAAATGGGAAGAACTGATGAAAAACGTTTTGGACATGACTCTCATTCAAATAGGCACTTGGATTCCATGTCATAGAAATTGGTTACTAATGTAAAGAAATAATTCAAGATGAAATATATGTTAGTGATCCTCACATGCAAATAGTTTCTTCTCTAGGAAGTCATTCACATTTGGTTATTGCAAAGTACAAGGAATCTCTTGAACAAAATGACATGGTTCCAGATATGCTTAAAAGAATTGGTCTCACAACCTGATGATGATTCTAGGAAAAAGGAAACTCAATTACCTATGGATGTTTCCCTGAGAGAAGCCTTCAATTGAAAAGAGATAGAACTATATTACTTATGTCAAAGACTTGATGCAGTGGATCCAATAAGATCTAAACATGAAGAACAAATGAGGTATCTCAAAGAAAAGATTCATCTCCGAGAGAACATATTAGAAAGGTTAGGAATTGGTTCAACAACCTAATGCATTGAAACATTCATTGGAAAAGAAGTCAAATGTGTTAGATAGGTGTTGGAAAGAACTAAAGGTTAAAATTGTTGCATTGCATGAGGCTGAAGAGAAAATCAAATCATATGGAAAATTTCAAGAACATGTTGAGACTTTGGAATCAAAGTTAGCATATATCTCAAATTTAGTGAATATTCTTCGAGAATGCTTTTTCCCCAAAGACACAATTATTTAGAAAATAAAATAAATTGTGGAGGAGATGAATTTTTCATCACAGTTTTATTCCATGGAAATGATTGAACAAATTGAGTGGCTTGCAAGGTCATTTTTTTTGGTTGAAAATGATACACTTTCTACAATTTTGGATTTGCGAATGCCTCAAAGAAATAATGAAGATTATGTATGTTTTATGTCATCAAATTCAGGATTAGACACTCTCAACATGATTCAAAGTGGTTCAATATTTAAGAACGATAAGTGAATGCAGCCAAATCCGTGGATATTTATTTAGTATTGAGTAAAACCTTCATAAATGAAATAGAGAATTAGTTCATTCAAATTCCACTTTTATATGTGGAGTGAGATTGATGATTTATATTGAAAAAGAATGATTTCTTCATTGTCATCCACGTCCCCAAAGACCAAGAAAGTGTTAGAGGAAAGGATGAATAGTTAACAAAGATCCAACACCACTACAAGACATCTAATAGTGCTTCTCGAAGTTCTTGTAGCTATTTCTTATTCATGTAACAAATTTAATCTTTCGATAATTATATATCTTCGAGTTATATGAGTCCACGGATTTGTTGAGATGAATATTTGGAAAGTCATGGTTCTCTTGACTTTATTTCACAATTGTCCTTGATGGAAAGTATTGTATGCAAGAAACTTGGATGAAAGTGTGAATGAGAGAATCTTGTATGAAAGAATGGCCGATGTAAGGTCCATGGCTACTGTGCTCATTCCAAAAGACAATGATACAAACAAATACAAATGCTATGAGTTTTCAAACTACACAATTGATTAGAATCCTCTGTATATAGACATATTTTTCTCTGGAATGATTTTCCTTTATAACAACTGCCTATGCATTTAGGTTAGTAAATATCATCTTTGACATCTCTATATTCCTTGATTCAATATATGTAAATATAGTCTTCGGATTCTATGCATTCCTTTTCTTAGTATCAATGCATTTTTCTTCTTGTAGAGTTGTAGTTCAAATAATAAGTATCTTGGAAAGTACAAGAAGAATGTTTTGATTATTAAATTGGACCATTCCTAAATGGATGTAGTCTAAAATTGCAATACTAATATAGGACACGGTACTTTCTTGTTTTTTAAATAATCCGGGCATAACATATTAGCTAATATTTTATTATACTAGGTACTGACAGTAAAGAATCTGTAGACTATTGTCTCTACTTATCAGCTAGTGATAGTAAAGAGTCCTTGGCATGTTATCCCTTCTTGTAGAGTTGTTTTTCAAGTGGTATATATTCTATAAATTCCTAAGAGAATTGACTGTACCATAATATATATGCTGGTAGAATTTCCACTCAAGTGGTGTGTATTCCAGAATGTCCTAGATGGAGAATGGACTTGATAGATGGTCTGTGTCATTGGGAATCATGTACTATGAAATTGTAATAGTAACCATATTATCTTTGCTAGTAGGGTTGTTTCTCAAGTGGTATGTATTTTCAAGTTCCCTCGGAGAGTGGATTTGATAAATGCTCCATGTCATTGGAAAACAAATATTCTATGAAATTACAATACTTTAATAGTAGAAATGATATTTTGTATCCTAAAAAACGAGTGAGAGAAGATTCAACGACCAAAGCATTTATTTCAACGGGAGAAGATGAAGGTTATACACTACAGTAATAGAGATTAAAGTTAAGAGAATATAGTGATCATTTAGTGAGAACCTAAAACATGATAGATTCAGGAGGTTTCACCTTAATAATGGATCGCTGAATATTATAGCTGGTCAAACATGATATATAAAATAGATATGCAATATTAGTTTTAAATGGTTAATAATGATAACAATATTAATTATAGTTAGAATTAAAATTTTATTTTCTAATTATAATCAAAAGTCAATCAATGCTTGTCAATTCAAATAAGTTTGATAGATTAATGGCACATTGAAGGCACATCTAGATTTTTAAGATTATCATTGAGATATTATCATAATGGATACATAGAGAAAGAATCCTAGTTTTATAGTACATTACCCTGTAAGTATGTTAATCAAATTGCTTCTCTAGATTAGTAGCTCTTAGGTTGAAGTATAATTAGGTACTTTTACTTGGAATATATTTTGTTCCTTTTCATGTGGGAATCCACTATTAGTCATTTTTGTTCAAACCTTTTAAAGAAATATCAGATTCAAAGTACCTATTGAGATTTTGTTAGTTCATGATTCAAAACATATAATTTTAATTCACATATGAAAATTTTTAATTATAATGCAATTTATGCTTTCGTAAATTAAAAATAGCCAGTGCAATATACACATAATCAAAATGAAATTTTTAGTATATTTTTTCTTTTTCCAAAAGAAAAAGAAAACCTTATATTAACATATACAATATGTTTTTTTTCTACAAGTTTCTGTTGGAGTTAGGTTCCATACTTAGTCAAATAGATTGCTCCCTTTCTTTTTTTGTGACCATAGAACCTTTTGAAAGCGACCATGCTTGTTTTGTATATCACTGATATAAAATTATGTAATATATTTTATTTAAGGGTAATAGCTCAATGGAAGAGCACTTGCCTTATAGATAGGAGGTCGGTGGTTTGATTCCTCTATGCCCTAGATATATTCTAAAACCAATAAAAAGAGATAAACAGAAACTACAAAAATAAAGATACATGACCAAAAAATGATCAAAATACACATATAAACGAACACTTTTGGGTTCGATACCACTTATCACAAATGAGCGGTCATGTATCACGTAACCAAAAATGTGGTGATAATTAGCTTGGTCATTTAAATCTCATTTTGTGGTCATATATTTGGTCTTATATTACAAAAATTAAAGACCAAATATCTTAACAAATGTATCACAACAAGATACGTTATAAATGACCAAGCTAAATATGACCACATTTTTGTCGCATGGTAAAATACCGCTAATTTTCTACTAGTCATCTCCAACTCAAAGTGGTAATTTATATGCGTATTTTGGTGTTTTTTTTATCATTTATCTCTGATTCAATATGAGTGATTGGCCATCAACACAGTTTTTGACAGGGTAGAATTTCTCTTTGACGTAATGAACAAAAGTTTTCTAATTAGGTTCTATCGTGTATATTTCTCAATCATCTCTCACATGCTCTCATAGTAATAGTCCTACCAATATTTTATAGGTGGGGGGGGGGGAATTAATGAGCGTGAACGTGATATTTTCAATGTTGAAAGTTTTTTAAAGGAAAAACAACCTTCTAACATATTTAATCGTTTCTCCAAAAAATCTAAATCTATCTGGATTTCAAATAAGAGAATGTCAAAGTTAACGTGTACCCTAAAGAGAGTGATGCCTCCAAAACGAAATCCCATTGAAGGTGCATATGCTTCCATTAGCATTCGTCGAAGGTTCTTGGAAAAATTATCAATTGTCTGATTCCTCTATCATGCGAGGAATTCCTATATCAACAAATTAATAGTATCTCTTGCTCCATCTCTATTTTATTCTCCTAAAATGTGAGGCTACTTTGGCTGAGGAGACTAGTCCGCCCCCCCCCCCAAGATCAACAAGTTCAATCCCAACTCTTTATATTCATATCTCATTGTGGACATGCACTCAGAAATAATGAGAGAAAATTTCTCTGATATTGCTGATCTGAATTATTTGGAGAATGAAATGAAGGTAGTGATATAAAACATAAATACACATGAATATTTTGCTGAAAACATAGTAGTACAATAAAACCCAAATTTGATTAGTGAATGGAATGGAAAAATATTATAAAAAGCAAATCAATAAAAAATAGATCTAGATGGTGATATGCACAAAGGCTTCACCTTGTTGACCAATATCTTATCATGTTGATTCATAAAGGGGTGATTTTCAATTTTGAAAAATAAGGTCAATATATTGTAGGTATTGGGGAGTTGTATACGATAAGGGGGTTTTATATGTATTAGGGGGTATACAAAAGGGTATCCCTAAAAATAGCTAGGTTTTTTTTAATTGGAAAATATATTTGGAGGGGGTGTCAATTAAATTATTTTGCTAGTTATTTTTCAATATCTAGTGAAATTAACGGTGTTCTTCAATATCTCGTGAACTAAGGTGCTATGGAGTAATTTCGTTAAGTGAAGACCCCATGCTGATATGATTATTGTAGAAATATGTTTTAAGCACTACTAATGTCTTCTCCATGTAGAAGTGTCTAAACCCTCGACTATTCTGTGCCTCCGAAATCATCTTTACACACACTTGATGGAACACAATGATGTCCCATATAGTAGAAAACTACATCCCGAAGCTGATATTTCAGAACTTGTTTGCATGTGCCTAGTGTCTTATATGTAGCAGTAATCTTGAATCCATTTCTATATAATCAAAGAAAAATAGAGGTCTCATGCCCACAAAGTTAAGGACCACGGTTAGCATGATTATATGGGGTCGATTAAGGCTGTATGCAACACAGTTCATGCTACCCTTCTTGTACTTAATGTTCAAATTAAATAGTTTCAAGTACAAAGAGAACTTATGATGGAGGTTATTCTATAATTTTCCTTGGTTATACATGAATTCTAGGGGCCTATTATCATTACGAATGATCGTTTCCTTAATGAGAATGTAATGCTTCCACTGTCGAGATACCTTCATAATGGAAACATTTTCCTTGTCATAGGTGGGATATCTACAAACACTATGAAATTGTTTCTTACTGTGATAGGACACTTGATGTCCTTTCTGAGGAATAGTGGTTTTATTACTCTAGCTGACACTATGATATGAATAGAGTATCTGTGTGGTATTCAAGATGGTTAACGGATCAATATATGGGGCTTTAAGGGAAATGAGATAAAGAATCGATCCCCTTTTAGTTTGGTCAGCAAATGCCGTGGAGGTTACTACACTATGAAGAAAGGGTACACACATGCTTTCCCTCTTGCAAAACTAGAAGATAAGAAATGCTAGTGAACTGCGATGTGGAAATTGAATATCTTCCTTAAGGTTAAATATTTTATATGCATTGCTCTGTCTAATACAATTCTCACTTGGGAAAAATTTCAAAAGAGGACATGGAAAGACACAGGAATTTTATTTCTATGAAATAAAAATTCAGAATATGTTAGCCACATGTTAATTTCATGCCAGTTTAACCAAATAGTATGAGTTGCAGCCCTACCCTTTGGTCACATCTTCAAAAAGTTGGATGGAATGATCTAAAATGAAATGTCATCCACACAAACTTGTAGTAGTATCTTGGGTAGTGTCAAATGCCATAAACAAGGCCATTTTCTAGGAGGAATACCTATCCCCATATCAAGTCTTTTGTATGGTAAAAATAATCCTATCATGAAATGAAAATACATCCCAAAACTTTGAAACAAAAAATAGTGTAGAAACCCAACATTGACAAGTTAGGCTTGGGGTTTTTTTGATGGTGATTATCAAGGAATGTTACAGCTGATTTTACCACACATGGTGAATCACACTTTTATGGCCTTCCTTGTCCCTCTACAGACTCTTTATACCCCATGGACCATTTTTGTACCTTTGATGTTTCCAAGATCATCCCTAAAAACATGCAATAATTTCCATACATGACTTTTAATCCCTTTCTTGCATATATATGCGGATTTGACCCTTAAACCCATGTACATCGAGATGTGTGCAAAAGTCCAAATAGTTTTGGAGTTTTCCTTGATGTGGATCCAAGTCACTTGTCTCTTGGCCTTCTATATGCCTTGATATCAGTCGAATTTGACCTTCCATTACCCCATTGAAGAGCTATATAAGGAACCCTTTGGATACATTGCAAGGGGAGGAATTGAAGAGAAAGAAAACTATAGTCCATTGTTTCTAGAGCTTATACTTGATTCTGCATCCTTTTGTCCCTTGGAGCACTTTGTTTTCTTCCCAATATTTCCTTTTTCTTATGAGCTTGCTATCGAGAGATGGAGGATTGAAGTGGTGGAGACCCAAGTGAGGGACTCAGTTTCTCCGATTTGTAGACGTGATGACAAAGGTTGTCACTATTGTAATCTATGTTTTATATCAATAGAAATATCTTTTCCTATCCAATAATGTGTATTTAAATGAGTATTTGATCCATGGATGCTTGTAAATGCTTATATGTTATTGATTATATATGGTAGAGTAGGTCTAGCACAATTATATATAGCATGCTTGTATTATTTGTTGAATGTTGAGGAAGCAAATTGCTAATACAAGCGAGAGTGGAAAATCTCAATGAGGATCTACATCAACCGTCTAGAATAAGCTACGACTCGAGATCCTTTAGTGTTATATGTTTGGTTTCTCTTGCATATAGGGAAGGATAGATTTCTAGAGTTAATATGTCTATTGTGGTACCCCAATCCATAGGAATTTATCTCTGTAACAGAATTGCTAACTCCGCTGGGGACGTTATTTATTTTTTTTGGGTTTGGGGGCACCATGTGCTTGATATTCTTGACTTCCTCTTTGTTTCTCCTTATTTCTGTGTTGCATTTTATAGTATGTTCATCCATTGACACTCCCCTTTATTTGTTTGACCCTTGGCCTTCTTTTTACCACTGTCTTCTCTGTATACGCAGGCTTTTGGCCAAAAGTCATGTACATACATGGATTTTTTGCCAAAAGTCACGTATACACGTAGGGTTTTGGCCAAAATCCACGTATACATGTATCTTTTTGGCCAAAAGTCACGTATATACGTAGTTGTTCTTTAAACAGTCATGGACATCCTCCCTTTTGGTGATTTTGATGTTGTGGGAAGTTGTTGGGTGGGTTGTGAGTATGATTGGGTCTTCCTTGGGTCTGATGTTGTCTGTTGGATGCTTCTTTTGTGACCAGAGACTGCTTTTTCATTGATTTTTCTTTGAAATTAGTTTTAGTCATTTATCCTTTTTGTTTTTCCATTAGTGCATTACTCTTTTTTGTCTTGGTGTCTTGTTGGGATTGTGTCTTATACTTGTTGGAGAGACTGAGCGTTTTAGATGACTTTTATTGCATTTTTCATTCTTTTATATTGAAAAATACAAGGTAGTTGCATTTTGTGCATATGGATTTGAGGGGGTACTTGCATTGGATTGCTTGGATGAGAGTTTTATTTAGGATTTCATATAGGAAGGATTGCATTGGCATTCATAAAGGAATATATATTTATGCATCTCATCTAGTGGCATACCCTATTTTTCATTTGACAAAGATTGCACTTAGCATTGTTTGTTATGGTGTGCATATTTAATTCATTGCTGAGTCATAACTTCATTAGTTGGACGATCATTTCCCTTTGAGTAATTACAGCCAGTAAAATCAACGGTTAATTAAAATGGATTACACTATTTTCTTTTATAGGGTACACCAACAAGATTAGTTCTTAGTGTCTTCGAATAGTTCATTGTGAGTAAATTCTCCAATACCACTAAATGAAACATTTGTGTCTATCTAGGTGAGAGTGTGAAATTCCTTGGTATAATTAGTGTTTCTCAAGATCCTCCTCTTACAAGGGAGTTAAGCACGAGGCAGTGGGAGCGGTTATTGATTGGGATGACCCTTGGTCATAACTGAGTAGCACCGGAGATATTTCCAGGATTGTATTCGTATCTGGGGGCTCTTTTTGAGTTTTGGGCTTTACTACCCTACCCATACAGTCAATCCCACCTACGATTGTTTGCCTAAGCATTGATTATATTGAGGTGACCTTAGTTTCTATACCTAGGTATCACCGGGGGTGCTTGCAGAGGTTATTCTGTGAGTGTCCTAGCTAAGTAGAGGTTGAACAACATGGTCGCTTTATGCATTGAAGCTGAGGGCCACTATAATTGGTTGCATACCTCCACTTCTAGTGTATGGGAGTTTTGAGCCTCTCCTAGGCGATACATACCTACCACATTCAGGAGCTCACATATCCTCCCCTTGGTTTGCTTGTATTTTGGATGTAGATTTTCTTTGGAGTGTTTTTTTTGTGCGCTAGTTGGCCTTTGGGATCGTGGTTAATTGAGTATAATTATGCTCTCTTGAGTTCGGGTCCTTTTATTTTTGGCATGCCTGGTATCCTATCACCCATCCTTGGTCCTAGTATAGACCCTGGTGTCAGACTTGGGGGCATCATAGCCCCTTACCGTGCTCATAGATCTAGGAATGGTCATATTCCATCATCTACTCAATTTGTGGAGGATTTTTATTCTCTTCGCTTGCTATTTACACCAGTGGTCACCCTCACAGGGGTGGTAGTGGATATGTGAACATTGGGTCTACACTTTACATTCCTTTTTATAGCCCATCGTCCACCGCACTGTTTCCTTTGAATTTATGTGTCATTATCATTACTCCCTATATCCTATAGTTTGGATTCTTTATTGACTATTTTGGGTTGTTTTGGACTAATATGGTTGTCATGTAAGGTCCAATTTTTGTACACTCTCTCTAAGGTTTCGACCCGTTCGTTCCTATTAACGATATCATGTCTAAAATGGCATATAGGTTAGAATTTCACATCCACTTGCATTTTGCATGAACTTATGACCATTTCATTATAACCCTAGGTACGAACCCATTCTATCTTATCACAGAACCTTCTTGTTGTTTTATAAGTGACATGATGTGAGTGGTAGAGTTTGACCTTACATGGGTGCCCTAGTTAGCTACTTGTTTGTATTTGGCGCCCATGCTGAAAGCTTGTTCTTTATGGTGTGGGAGTCCATTGTATAGTATCGCCATGCCTTTTTTCAAGAGCCTCATACTCCTCTTGATCTTTTTGTTGTCCTGTTTCCTCAGGACTCCCTTATGTCAAGTTGTAATTGCATTATCATGATCTTTTCCTACCTCATTAAGCCTTATGTCGGCTTCCCTAACTTTGAGTATCAGCCATGTAACCCGAGCTTGTCTCATGTCCATCCACATAGAGCCATTTTTTATATCCTTTACAGCTTGATTCCCTATTTTTACCTGGAGGGGACTTTCCCCAAAGTGTCGCTATCCTACATGTGTGTCCTTGCGTTGAGCATAGGTATGTTCTACTGCTTGGAACTAGTTTGTTTGTCCCTTGAAACTCGTCTCCTCCCATTATGTAACTATAACACACTTTTATTCTTTTTCAATCTTTTCAAAATATTTGAAAAAGTCCCCAAAAAAATCAAAAAACCAAAAAGCCAAACAAAAAAAGATGTTATCTTTGGTAGCAGTCGAGTCATGTCACCTTGAAACATAGCATTATATATCACATTCATTGGTTGGGTTAATAGTTTTACTTTAGGAGCTGTACTCATTTCTCTGAGTTTATCTGCACCAACTAGTTAAGCTTCCAGTCCCTATGGGGCCTCTGTCGATGCCTCCTATGTCGCAGAGATGTCCCAGTTTTGTATATTGAGTTTATGCTACCTACGTTCAGTCACCATTTACCTTTATGCTCTTGTTCTAAGGAAGTTGAAACCTGATTCGACCATTCCTCAGTTATCTTGACTTTACATGTCGGCCATTACCGGTACGGTTACTGGTTCATGCACATTATGATAAAGTACTTCCACATTATACAAATTTGCTGAGTACATCATGTTGGATGATGGGGGATGACTTAATTCCCTCCTTCCAATGGATTTCATCCCATCGAATTTAGATCATTTATTCTGGGATATGAATCTACAATCATTTTTGAGTTCCTTGAGACTTCCAGTCATCAGTGGCAGGTTTTCTCACCATCAACAATTTTTGGGAATACATCAATGTCCCCTGATTGATGGATTCTCTCAAGTGTTTGAACTCAACACATTTATTCACACTTATTAGTTTGCACTCTAGTAACTTGATTCCCATTTTCATTATTGGTGGGTGATCTCACGTCTATTAACGTTATACATCAATGACTGGTAATCAGATGATGGCCTACTATGTTCGACCTTGACACCTATATTCACATAGTAGGACATGTACTCATAGTGGTTTATGTATAAGACCTTCCAGACTAGTGGCATATTATATATTCTACCTCCTTGATCGTTCCAGTGTTCATGAGATTTCAGCTCTCGTGACTTGATTCCAATATATGTCAGATATTTCTAGCCATTTTGGAGATCCTGATCCATTATATATCTTCAGCCTACCTGGAGATCATGATCCTGTGTATATATTCATCATGGATATTCTAAGCTATCTATATTGTACATGGTGATGACCACACATGTCATATTTTGTATAATGCCTATTCATGGCCATTGTACTCTTATGTATCTAGGGCTGCTACATCTACTTGCAGTTATGTGTAGAGTTTGATCATTGTATTCTACTGATTGGATGGCTGGGTCTTCCAATGAGTTCTTCATCACTCCACTTCTGGGATGGAATTATAATATATTTCAGCCATCGTATGACCCCTCTAACCTCACACATTAAGGGGCATCTGTTACAGCTGATTTTTCCACACATGGTGAATCACACTTTTATGGCCTTCCCTATCCCTCTGCAGACTATTTAGACCCCATGGACCAGTTTTGTACCTTTGATGTTTTCAATATCATCCGTAAAAACATGCAATAATTTCCATACACAACTTTTAATCCCTTTCTCGCGTTTATACATGGATTTGACCCTTAAACCCACATACATCGGGATGTGTGCAAAATGCCAAATAGTTTTGGAGTTTTCCTTGATGTGGATCCAAGTCACTTGTCTCTTGGCCTTCTATATTCCTTGATATCGCTCATATTTGACCTTCCATTACCCCATTAAAGAGCTATATAAGGAACCCTTTGGATACATTGAAAGGGGAGGAATTAAAGAGCAAGAAAACTACAGTCCATTGTTTCCTGAGCTTACACTTGAGTCTACATCCCTTTGTCCCTTGGATCACTTTCTGTTCTTCCAAATATTTCTTTTTTCTTGTGAGCTTTCTATCAAGAGATGGAGGATTGAAGTGGTGTAGGCCCAAGTGGGGGACTCAGTTTCTCTAATTCACAGACGCACCGATAGAGGTTGTCACTATTATAATATCTATTTTATATCAATAGAAATATCTTTTCCTATCGAATAATGTGTATTTAAATGAGTATTTGATCCATGGATTCTTGTAAATGCTTATATGTTATTGATTATATACCCTAGAGTAGGTCTAACACAATTATATATAGCATGCTTGTCTTGTTTTCTGAATATTGAGGAATCAAATTGCTAATACAAGCGAGAGTGGAAAAGCTCAACGGGGATCTACATCAACCGTCCAGAAGAAGGTACGAGTCAATATCCTTTAGTTTTAGATGTTTTGTTTCTCTTGCATATAGGGAAGGATTGATTTTTGGAGTTAATCTGTATGTTTTGGTACCCCAATCCATAGGAATTTCTCTCTGTAACAAGGAAATGCAAGACCATGGGGGAAGATGTTTGTTGTACTTTAAGGAGGACCACTGGATTTCTTTCAAATTTTGATTGGGATAGGGGACAAAGAATTGAGCAGGAATCTACACAACGAATTTTTTTCATAGATGACCAAAGAGTTCAATACCCAATACCTTCAAGTTTTTAAGGATTCTAACTTAGTCATCTCATGGATGCATGGAAGGAACTCAAATTAGAAACTTCTACTACAAAAGAATGTCCAAAATGCAAAGGAGCTAAATAAGTAAGTTTACCTCTATATCCTTTTGTCATGTGTATAGAGGAAATAACAAGAAGATTGATTTGTTGTCCAACCAGGTAGCAGATCTTCATATGGATCTAGTGGACATAACCGAGCATAAAGATGGGGGTTCTTTACTCTTTCCTCTAGGTATATTATGTTCTAACACATGTCAAGACTTTCTTCTATCAGAGTGGTATCAATATACCCTAACAAAAGCTAGATAACTAGTTTTCTCTCTTTCAGACTGACAACCCTCCATCTATTTAGATTATGTAGTTTTGAGTCTTGGCCTATTCTCCAATATTCTTGACCACCGACTACCATAAAGTTATTTCATTTAATATGATAAATGACATAGTCCAGAATCTATTGTGGAAATCATGTTAATAATTTTCACAGAATATTGGAAAGCAAGCTTTCCATTTCCATGGGTTAAGTTGAAAGAGATTTTTGGCATCTATCAGGTAAGGGTTGAGGAGATAAATCTATATCCAATCAAAACAATTTTGCTACTTAGATGGAAAAATTTTGGGAACAAAATTCCCAAACACTGTAAACCTTAAAGCTATTTCCTTTCATATGATAAATAAAAAGTATGGAATACATAACTTTGATTCGTCAAAACACCCAAAATATGTATTTAATTTCTAGAAATTAAAGGTTTCTTAATTGCTATTGTGTCATTGCTCATATTCTAGGTTTTTTCTCCTCTGCTCAGCTTTCCTAGCTTCAAACTCCTCTCTACTAAAAAATGGATGAGCAAAGTCATAACTACCCATACCATAATCCATATATTCTCTAAAATTTATAAACTTGCTCACTTAGAAAAAATGTATTCAATCTTATCTAAAGTTAGAAGATTCAAAATTGAAATGAGTTGGGAAACCTAAGAGTAAGACTTGCTCGGAATAAGTAAATACTTGGAAAACAAGCTCACTACAAAACTAGGCTTCAAAAACAATTCTGGAATGTGTTCTTTAGTCTAGGTTTGGACATGTATATTTTTTTATTTTACAGGTCAAACTTGACTAAGTCTTGCACAAATCACCAAGTATGGCCATGTCCTCCAAGCCTGCCTAATACTAGTAAAAATAGCAAATTAAGATGTGTTTGACCATGTCTTCAAACTTAACAAGTTATGGTCAGTTTGACCAAGTATAATCATCATGCTTGACCCTGCAAGTCAAACATAGGTAGTCAAAAGACTCAGCCAAGTCTTGTAAGTACAATCCTATATCTAAAAAACTCATTGAAGTTATAGTAAGATAAATCAATACAAAATAACACCTCACCTTTGAACAAGAGGGAAAAAACCTGGCATATATCCCCGTGCTTCATACATATCTGTTGGCATAATATGTCCACTAAATGGAATGTCAAAGGGATTAGGTCCATAACCCATGTACGGGACACCACCATTACATGCCATGTAATCCTCTGGTCCCCACTGTGCACCAGGCCAAGAATTATATGCAGTAGGTGCATCATATGGCATCATACACCCTTCTGCACCAAAATCTTGTGATGCTCTCCACTGCATCTCATTGGATGTAACAATGATAAAGCACCCAACATGCATCATTTACAAATGCATCCATTGGCTTCTAATTAGGAAAGGAAATTATAGTAAAAATAGAGAATACAACAAAAAAATATCTTATAACACTTTCCAATACATTAGTTTCCCAAGTGAAAAGCAATATAAAGATGACTTACTAGTAGAGAGTTGTCGAGCTCACTTATTTTTCTTCTTTCTTGCTGAAAATGAGCAAAGTTTGAAGTGCATGAGAAACACTACTACAGATATATACCTACTTATCATGGATAAAAAAACCACAAAGCCATAAATCCAAAAGAACCACCCCAATAAACATGCTATGTAATAACTACTTGGCTCAACAACAAGAAACTTCTGTTGAAATTCTTCTTCAACCAATGGGGTACCCTCCTGTGATAAAGGCTCTTTTGTGCTCATAGACTCATGTGTTTCCTCAAGCGGCTTAGTTTTTTTTGTAGAGCGGTTTTTCTCTAATGATTGTTGTGGCTGGTTAATAGGTGGCTTCTTTTTAGAAATGTTTTCCTTCACATTTGGCATGTATGACCTTGAAGGAGCTGTGTTTGCCTCCTTTGCACATCTTGAAAGAGAAGGAGATGAGACTTTAGACTTGGAACACCTGGCTGACTCCATATCTACAACAAAAAATACTTGGACCATTAGATAGCCATAAGTAGGTAGCTAATATCAACTTATACCCATTCATACTTTTTGGCTTACTAATATACCTTGAAATTGTAGTGAGCTGCCAGCATTTTCTGTGCTGCTGGTGTTGGTCTCCAAAATTCAATTTATGGTATCTCGAAGAGCCTTATTTGGAAATAGGTCATCTAAAAGAATGCTTGTTACTCCATATACACATATGGACTTTGATATGATATGGTCCCTAATGCCTAAAATAAATGGAAGCAAATTCAGAGGTTTAAACACTAACAACATTTTCTAGACAAAAACATAGACTATGACTCACATGATCTAGAAAACATCACACCAAAGTAATATCTATGTAATTTTTCTCCAATTATCTTACATTTGTGACATTAGCTATTGAAACAACATTTACTAGTTATCACAGCATCTTTCATTACTTCCTTGCGGAATGGACAATGCAATTCAGGTGGCGGTTCACCAACATAATGGTTAGATGGGAACCCCTCAACTTCCTTGTCAAAAGAAGCTCTACATGAAAAATTATTTTAATCAGCAGCTAAAAATTGAGAAGCAATGCATAGCCAACTTCATAGACCTTCCACTTTATAGTGTTGTCAGTGATGAAGGTTTGGTTCAAATGACTTACTCATTAGGCCTCAAAACTGCAACTGCCCCATTTTGTAATCCATAAGATCCATGAAGAGTAGCAACAAGAATTGATTTGGGAATGTCAGTTGGAGGATTCACTCTTTTGAGGTCAAAATTGGGATCCCCATTTGTCGGACAATGTTGGCTGAAATGTCCTAGAGAAAACAAATAATATGGTGAGAACCCATATCTATCCCATTAGCCATGCTCTTAATGAACAGTTTGCCTACAAAGTTTCTAGACATGATGAACATACCAAGAAGTTTACATCTATGACAGACAAATCCTTGTGGTGGCATTTTCCATTCCATTCCACACCCTGCATCATTAATTCATCATAAAATTCCTTTAGACCTAAACTACCCATCCAAATATGAGCAAGCTCCACAAGGTAAAAGTAAAATTTCTACATCTGTCATCTCTACTGGTTAATACAAAAGGAAAACTGTCTTTACTCAAAAAGTCAACATTCATGGGTTTCTACAGTGCTAGACAACTATGAACATAACTACAGTGAAACAAGTTTTGGCCATCTTTATATTTGATCATTAATTAAACTCAAAGGTGGAGAAACCACTTTATTTGGATTGGATTCTCTTTTATTGTAAGAATAAACCAGACCGAACATGCACTTCAAACCTTTCAAGTTTCTAGGAGCATTCTAAGCTTTTTACTAGCATGTAGTTCCCTTTAGTATCCTATCAATTAGAAATCAAATCTCACACGTCTACTATGAATTTGATTCATAGACAATAAAGATTTCTATTCAATTTTCCCCATGATATGTAGTATGGTCTTCCCATAGTGACAATCTCTTTAATAGTATAACTAAGTTTTTTCTGAAATAGAGTATGATCATGATTGTGTTTCCCAAGTTTCTTTGAAACAGATACTGAATGTCGTTCTTGTCATTGAAATTCATCTATCAATATGCATAAGAATGGAATTTATCCACATTAGGTCAAATTCATTCATCTAAGATAATTTTACTTAAATGAAAAAAGGAAAAGCTTGAGCTATTAATATCTTCATAAATGTATTCATAAAATTCAATTTTTAAGTAATAAATTTTAACTAGCTCCTTGCATTCAATGCTTTATCTCAAATTCATAACTTCCACATTAATACGGGCCCAATTGAAGACATAAAACTAATGTCAATTTTGAAAGTGATTTATCTCAGATTCATAACTTCCACGTTAATATGGGCCCAATTGAAGACAAAACTAATGTCAATTTTGAAAACCTAAGAATACCATCATTGTGGTTTGGAAGTGAATAATATATATTTTAGATTTGTATGAACATTACTGTATGACTGTATTGTTTGATACTATCATATATTTCCCTAAACTTCATTAAAATTTAATTGTATAACCCTCATTATCAAAATTCATGTTATAGAAACAAACATCCAAAGTCCACCCTATCAAACAAGCATCTACCTACCATCTAATCACATGCAACCTTCACAAAATACTAACCTCAATTCCTCCAATATCCTCCAGCCTCCATGAAAAATAAATTTCATTGTCAGCGAAAATCCCATTCTTGGTTCATTTGTATTCTCTTCTCCACCCACATCATCATTCATTCATTCATTAAAAGAATCAAACCTCAGTCATATTACTTAAGCAAGCTTAGTGCCAAATTCAACTTAAAATTGAGGACATCAATTTTGTATTAGCCAATCCATCAAAATGTTGTTAAAAGTAATTGACCAGCTTTTAAGTGTGCATATTTTTATAGTTGTAAAACCCAGACACTGAAAAACAATAAGAATCAATTATAATCATCCCAGAAAACCAATTAAAGCATAGGAATATTGAATCCTTGAGAGGTTGAGAACATAAATGAAAATATTGCATTGTTACTATTGTACATTTAATAAAACGTGACAACAACGGAGTACAGAAGCCAAACACACATTGGAAATTTGACCTCCCATGAAATAAGAAAACAAATAATATCTCAAAATTCTAGTAAGAACACTAAGCTAATGAATTATAAACAACAACCCTAATATATTCACCAAATCCTCTTCCTGCTAGACCTGTTCCTCTAGCACCTCTACCAAATCCTCTTCTAGCATATCCTTCTTGTGTTTTCTTGCACAGATTGCTGAAAGTGTAAGCAAGACACAGTATTATTTGTTATACTCCAACTTGTTTTATCCTATTAATCTTATCCCTTAAGTTATTCTCAAGTGATACACCAAAAAGGAATTATAAACAACCCATATATGTCTCACCGATGCCACTCCAATGCAGTTGAATCAACAAGAGACTTAATCTTGCTATCTTCATTAGCTTTATTTGTAAACACTGATTGTGAATTTGTTGTTTGTATTGCTTGAGGCACTTCAGGTAGTGAATAGAGATCATTACCAAATTCATCCCACTCTCATTAGAGGTAATTTCAATTTAAAATGGGCCTTCCAAAAATAATACAAAATCCATGTCATCATGTATTAGCCAATCAAAATACTTTAAAATTCAAAAAGGGAGCACCCCTTAAACAATTTTTTAATATAAATTTAGGGATAGGTATCATAAAAAAAACTACTTTTTTTGTTCGTATTTTCGACATATCTCCCTATGTTTTTACTCAAAATTTTGATTAGGAGAGCTCATTCGATGCAAAATTAAATTTTGCATCCAACGAGTACCCACTCGGGAATACTTTTAACAAGCCCCGCTACCCAAAAAATGAGAAATGCCTAAAAAAACATGATAACGAGCCCCACTACCCAAAAAACAAGAAATACCTAAAAAATGTGATGATGACATCATCATCACATTTTTTCAGGTATTTCTAGTTTTTTGGGTAGTAGGGCCTTTCAAAAGTATGCTGAATGGGTTCTCGTTGGATGCGGAATTTAATTCCGCATTCAAGGAGATCTATCGATCGAAATTTGAGTAAAAACACAGGGAGATATGTCGAAAATACGAACAAAAAAATAGTTTTTTTTTATTTTGTTCCTCCAAAATTAATAAATATTGTTTTATTATTTTAACTATTATTTTATTAATTTTCCTTAGGAGGCCCATTTTGAGTTAAAATTTTTTCTAATGGAATCATTAGGCTACATGTTTAAATTATGAATAATTAATAATCTATTATGTAGTCTTTAGTGATAGATAGTCATTGGCTTTGAGAAGTACAAAGGTGTGTATCCTTACAAATTTGAACTAAGAAGAATCAGAAGTCTGAAACCCATTCTTAGGTAGTAAAGCTTGATCTTTGGCTTTTTCAATTTCTTTTGGCCTGAATATAAAAACAATTATAATTCTAATCTCAGGATGATTCATCTATCATGTGTACTAGTCTAGTTAAATCGGAACCACAAAATCAACCATTCATAATGTTGAGAAAGTTGAAACATCATTCATACACCATGCGAGATTATAGGAACCAGTAGCATATCCAAATAAATGCACTGCAAACTCGAAGTGACCATTTACATTGTAAAAAACTATAAATATAAGCTAAACAGACACAGAGGTGAAAGGGTGTACTCTTATTTCTTCTTTGTCGCAATTGGCATGTGAGGCCTTCCCCGAAGTTGGCGCACTAAAACAGATCTATTTTTTGGCAGCCACATTCCTTCATCAAGATATTCTGAAATTAAAAAAAAATACATAAGCTATATCACAACCTACACTAACCATTGGAATGAAGATGTCTTCAAGCCACTTTGAAGGTTTAGGCCTAAACAAACTACAACTGGGGAAAATATATGGGATATCTGCCACCCAAACAACCACTATGGAAACAACAGTTCATCAACATACACCACATATCAAACACCTAAAACACCCACTATCACAAACTGCGAAGGGGTAGCCAAAATATTAGTCATATATTTGTAGAAAAAAATGGAGTTTTTATCATTGAACATAAAATAGTAGAACATGGCTCAAATTATAGATCTTGAAAGTCCAAAGAGTTCTTACCCACAAACGTTGAACAATAGAGAAGACACTCCATGGGCAGGAATCTGAAACCTTCAAACCACATGCTCTCCCAACAAATCACAGGCTCTTGTAGTTGAAGAAAGAATATTTACCAGTTAATTGCAAATGTTGAACACCACATAAACTAGTTTTCAAATCACAAGCTCTCGCAGCAAATCACAAGCTCTAGAGGACGAAGAAAAGACCTACTAGATACCGACAGAGGAGGAAATTAGGTACATCATATTGGAAATTAAGAACTCAAGACAAAACCTTAACAATGAAAAATGGATGGAGGGGCTATCCATACTCTTTTTTACAAGTGTATGTTCACCATACTACTTGGATAATCCTTTTTCCAAGTTAGAATAATCTTTATCTTGCATTTGAGCAATTTTAGAGTTCTAGGGTTATACACAAATTTTAATTAAAACAAAGGGTGGTCAAATTCAACCGAAATAGAACATTACAAACTCATACCAAAGAGAAATTGTTCCAATTATAAAAATAACAAGCAAAAGGACATTACAAGACTAAATTGGCCTATTGAAATGTACCTTGAGATCTATTCATACATTCTAGAAACAAAACCGAGAAGATCAAGCTTCATTTAAAGCAGATTCACCCCTCATTGTTAATCCCTTTGTGCTATGATTAATTCCAATATTATTTGGCACTCTAACAGCAACTAGTACCCAAAATGCTATCATCATCTGATTCCTAAGTCATAACCCCAAGGGATCCATTAGATCCCTTCTTTCTTACAACTCAAAGTTGTCTTCCAGCTTCAATGTTTGGGAAACACCCTCCTCTTCATAATCGTCAACCACAAAATAGGGATTGTACCCAATCGGACGAAACCTGTAACTAGTGAACACATAGAAAACAAGGGTTACCAATTCTCCTACCATCACACTAGTCCAGGCATACCGGTAAGAATTTATGGTGATCAAAGCATAAACTACAACGCGAGTGAAGTAAATATAGTAGACCACCACAATGTAATATTTTCTTAAGAGAGTCAACTTCATCACATTCACAGCTACCTTGCCATCAGTATGCGCAGCCTGGTGCAAATTATTTACAAACCAAATAATGGGGAACAAGACAACACAACAACAGATCATGTAAACTAGGAGAAACATCTGCTTCTAGGAAAGCCAATCCTTGGCATACGACCCAGTCTCATCGATCACCACAGTAGCAATATTGTCTAAGAAATTCAAGGGAATGAAAACAATGAGAACTTTCTTCTCCTTGCCTTGCCAGTAGGGTTTCAAGAAGGACCAGTTGGTTCCAATCAAGGAAATCAAGGTAAAAAGCATAATTCCCTTTAGAAAACTGAAAATATAAAACAAAACATCCCATCCATGGGTTGTTTCGGTTCTCTTAATGAAATACTTTTCCTCTTCCTCACAGAGGAGATTTAGGGCTTTCAGATAGATGAGGGAAGCCATGAATACATGGATCTGGTAGGTTGTAATACATTTTTTCATAACCACAGATATCCAAACCCCAACCAGTGCAACAGATCTCAAAGACAGTGAAAAAAACGATTCGACAAAAGGGTTTCACCAGACGAAGGATAATCCTTGGTGCCATCACCGGACCCCTGAAGATTATAAATAACTATAGTTACATCCATTGAAACCATAATGTCACAGATACAATTGGCAAAGACCAAAGTAAACTGGTTTGCTTTGAGCTCTTTGAAATTTTTGTTGAAGGGAATTGAATTATGCAAATCCTTAAATGTAAGGAGAGGTGCGATGAGCATACTCTCGAGTACACAATGAATTTCTCCATGTTCTAGATCTTCCAAGATGTGAAGCTAGACATCTCTGGTGCTCAGGAAGAACCCCATGGACTCCAAGTCAATATCATTCTCCTTGATGGTCTTGTACGAGGAATCCTTCACATAGATTTCTAGGAGGCCTCTATGTGTGAACCCGAATTCATCAAAGGGAATGATGAAATGATAGTCGGATCGAATCTCTTAATGTCAAATTTCATATGAACAAAAGGGAAAGAACCCCATCAAAAATACCATCAAAAATAACATGATTTCCATTATAGAAACCCTTGAATTGGACTCCATCCTGAATATCTGAGATGAATATTTCATAGCATTGCAGTCACGTATGTCCTCGTGATCGCCAAAATTCCCTACAAAGGGAAGAACACACAAAAAAATAGCCATAAATTGAAACATACCTTGTGCCATTGAACCCTTGAATAGGGTCACCTTGGGCTTGAGTGAAATGTAAGATTGTTCTACATTGGCACTCACCACTTCAGGTTGGTGCCAAAACCCAAATTGTTAAACTACACTAATATGATAGAATGAAATTTGTATTTTTTTAACTTGAATTTTTTTATATGTATTATTACTATATAATAAAAAAATTACTTCGTATATTTTTTAAAAATTTTATATCTATTATTAGTATATAATAAAAAATACTTAGTAACATTTTTTTTAATTTATAATGTAAATAGTTTAATAATTAATGTTATTTCTAAATAATATATTTAAAAACAAATGTATATAGGTATACTTGTATAGTTATTTTCAAATATATAAGCCATAGCTCACCGCTAAGACATCGTCATTATAGTTAATTTACCTCTAGGACATTGCCATAGTTAATTTGATGTCAACAGTGGAGTTGTGACACATGCAACGGTCTACAATTTACTAAGTTCTAGGGGGTCTATGAATCCATTTGTAGTCTTATAATTTAGTAAAATATACAACATTGTCAAAATTGTAATTTTCCATTACCGAACTCATCCACGACTAAAAATGACCAAATAAATGACCAATTGTTATGCGGTCATTTTTTTCTAGATACCACGTGACCAAATTTGGTCATTTATCTTGGTATTTTTTATTTTAGTTTTATCATGTCACCAAAATTGGTCATTTATCTTGGTCTTTTTTAATTAGCCGGCTTGAATTTATCAATTTTGGTCATTTATCCCTTGAAAAAAATTGTGGTGACCAAAAATTTTGGTCTCTTGGTCACTAATCTCTCATTTTGCACTAGTGAGTGAAGCAGTGTGATGATCCCTGTGTGAACCAGTATCCTTGGATAGTGCATGTGAACTTCTCCATCTCCTTCCAATCCAATGATAGAAAGGAGAATGAATGTTTACTTTGTCTCTTCTTTCTAGAGGAAGAGTGACATTATCCAATTTTATATTAAGTGAGAAGAATTAATGACCAATCTTTACCATTATGTAGCATCTCTCTAAGAGCTTGTTGCACCTCTATGAAGGAAGTGAATTTTCTTGACATAGTGCAAGGCTGTGTTTTTGAAATTGGGATCTTGTTCTCTTGAATAACCTTTTGTGGCCATTTAGGCATAGGATTGGGAGAAGGGACTGGATTTTGATCTGTATCACTATGAAATTCATATTCAATTTGATAAACTGATTCAACATGGCCCTCTTCTTTCGATTCTAAATCTGAAACACTAATGGAAATATTATCATATGAAAAATGTGTAGATAGAATGATTTTACCTCCCTTTCAAATGGCAGATGATACTGTACTGGATCTGAGTATGGAAAAAAGTATGAGAGTTCATATTCCTTAGAGGCATGGTTTGAAACACCCTTTGCTATAATATTCCCAGTCGAGATATCTAAGAAATTCACCAACTCAGGACCAAATACCAATCGCTTTGGTGAGACATGTGTCATCTGGTATACAAATAACAAAGTTGTAGCTAAAGAGGATGCATAGAGTACATCTTTGAAATTTCCATGTTTTAAGTTGATTTAACCCTTTCCTTCAGCTCAAAATGAGTGCCATAACTCTTGTGAATACTCGGACCATCAGTAAGTTGTAATGAAGAGAATGATTCTTTGGATCCAACCATATGATTGGAGGCTCCTTAATAAATGAGGAAGGCATATGATTTTGAATAGCTAGCGTTCAGTGCATGGAATCTCTCATCATGATATTTAGTCTTTTCTCCAAAGTTAGTATTCCTTGTGCGTTCAGGGAGTGCAATGTTGTGTTGGTTAAGGATTTTTCGATTTGACCAATGGCCTTCTTCATAGAATACTTATTTGTATGGTTTCCTTTCTTATAGTAACAACACTTTTCCTTTTTAATCCTTTGATGTTTGTCCTTCCTAGAGCTCGAGGCTTCATATGACGGATCAAACTCTTCTTTAGGCTCAAATTCAGTGTTTCTTTTCTCTTTACCTTTCTGCTTCCTTCTTTCTTGTGCATTCATTGTCCCCAAAGCTAAGAGATCTTGATTTGGAGAGGATAGAAGAACTCCCATCCGTATTAGCTTCTCTTGTTCTTGGACTAGAGACTCTGTGAAGGAATCAAGGGATGGAATTTTTTGATTAGTAGTCAGCATCCCAAAGTGAAAGTTAGATACAAACACTGATAATTATGGGCCAAGTTTGCTCAGTATGGAGAGAACCAATTTATCATCCTCTTTTCAATACCGCATTGCTTGCATTGCATGACTAGTGATTTGAATTTTAAGAAAAACTATTGTATAATTTCGAAGTTACTGGGTTGTAGTGCTATAATTTCATTCTCTAGGATATGGCCCCTTAGCTCCTCTTGATTTCCAAACAAGGATTTGATCTTATCACATACTTCTTTTGGAGTCTTGATTCCATCAATATGGAACGACATCTCCCTAGAGATGTGGATGCACATATATCCAAAAGATTCATCAACCCTATCCAGATTCTTCGAGTTTTCAAAATATCGTTGGGGTTTGAGTTCTCTTCCCATGATCATCTTGTATAGAACTTTGTTGCACTAGGAAATCTGCATATCTACCCTCCAAGTAAGGTAATTGAAGGGTGTAAGGATTCTAGGAGTCAGATAAATTGAATTCTCCATTTCAAATCTATACTAAGCAACAATTATTCAAGAAATATTTGAATGTACCTACAAAAAAACTATAAAACACCTCAATTTGAATTAATTTAGATCAAACACCCCTCACTTCAACATGTGTAGTTTCTCCGAGTCACACCTGGATAGAATTATATGGACAAAATAAAAATGGAGCAATGCAATAATTCTAGGAATTATGTGGAAACTTGATGGCTTTCAGTCCATCAATGGAAGTTTCTGAGGTTCGAGGCAGTCATGGATACCTGCTCTAACACCATGTTAAATTTAATGAAGCATAGCATCATCAACCGACATGAATTCAAATGAAAAGTGAAGGTTGCAGAAAGAGAGAGAAGAATTTAACATATAATGTTCAATTAATCATGACAAAAATTGCACACATATGGAGCCTAAATTGGAATAATATTACGACATTCATGAATAACTAATTAATATGTAATACAATGGTTATACATATAGGAGAATTTGAATGCCCAAGATAGGATTCGAATCTAGCAACTCAGACTGAGTCTAGAGCTAACTTAGTGTGGGAAAATCACCACTAGAGCTCACTAATGCAACTTCGGAAAACTAACTTAGTCTACAATAAGTTAAGTGATGAGGGTAGGTGAGAAAAGGCACCTTCAGTCCCTTAAATCATGAAAATTGGTTCTAGGCTAACTCAGTGTGATCTAACTGATGGTAACTGGAGCATAACTGAAAATAACTTATTACCTACCAATGTTAATTGAAGGAGAGTGTTGGTGGAACTCAGAGTGGGTTCCTATATTTTGGGGATTGGTACTTGGGGAAACTAAACTAAAGAAATAAGGTGCATTATGTGGAATATATCCCCTAGTTGTGTCTTCCATGCACTAGTGGAGTGATGAAGACCTCCTAAGCTATGAAAATAGACATTTAGAATATGTGCTCAAAAGGAGGATTAATAATAATCCGAACAATAGGATCTCTTACTCTATCATCTCTCATTTCTTCTCCCACCGCGTGAGTATGACTAGGCCAAAAAGAGTAGTTTTGCCCAAGTTCAAGTAGTTGAAGACCCAACTTTCGATGTCCGTATCTCGTTGGGGACATGCACTAAGAAACAACAAGTGCATATTTCCCCAATACAATTGAATTGGATTATTTGGAAAACAGAATGAAGGAAATGATATCAAACAGAAATACACGCAATTTTTTTATAGAAAACATAGTAGTACAATAAAACCTAAATGTTATTAGGGAATGGAATTGAAAAACATTGTAAACTACATAACAATAAAAACTAACTCTAGATGGTTATAACTTATCTCTTAAAAGAGATGTGTAGAATACACTTCTCTACAAGAACTGAGTTACAATGAGTCTGAAAATAATTTTTTAACATAAGGAATCTATGGGAAAATCCAAACATCAAAAACCATCAGACCAACAGATGAAACACTAAAAGGGTTTTGGGTCCCGATGGGTTTATTTGATACATCAACTTCTTTGGGGCCCTAAATTTTTAATATGATCTTCATTTCGGGTGCTCAATATCCCGTCATAAAGGTATGACCGAGAATGAATCCATTTTTTCAACCAAAGTTATTATTTGCAGCACTATAATGCCAATAAAATGTCATTTAGGGCCTCAAAATATCCCGATAAGATCATGACCTAAAAATTTGTAAAAAACTACCAAGGTTGAAAACTATGTTTTTGAGCTAATGGATTATGTGTGTGGCCACTAGTGTTCATCTAAATCATCCAACATATATTTATTGAATTCTTCTAATAAGAAGCATTAGAACTTTAAAAAATATGATCCCATAACTTTTGTATCATTCTTTTGCAAATGTATGTTTATAAACTCTAAACTCAAGTATCTAAACATTACACATTACTCTATAAAAATGTAATTTTCATCTTTCCTAATCAATCTTGATATGGAAAATATATTAAATATCCCCTCGCATTACCATTCTCCAACATTGTATATTAAAGAACTCTATGTATGAATCTTTTTACAAAACCACATAAGAACCAATGTTTGGGTAATATGTTGCACGCTTATTTTCTTTCTTAGAGAACTGACAGAGTTATAATATTATGAAATGGTTGGTTGCAAATAACATGTCCCTCCCCACAAGAGGTCAATCCCCCTCACTTTGATTCCTCTCGAGGAATAACAAGTGTTCGCATTTCTCATATCATCTCATTCCTTATATAACCATATTCTCCTTAAATTTAGATGTAAAAATGATTATGATACTATCAATATTATTTAGAGTGATATCTTCCACAATTTCCTAATGATTTATCCAATCTTTGGAATCGTTATGAAAATCCTTCTTGAGTTGTAGTGGGTTTTACTGAAGGTGTAATAAATATTAGGAAGCATCTTGTCTTCCATGTTGTCTATCTATTCCTTGTACATTAATTAACTAGTCATATCCATACTCTTAGTAAGGAAGACAGTTGCTTCTATGATGGGCATATTATAAGGTGTATTGGTTTTAATTTTAAGTTATAAAAAACTTTTGGATTTGCTCAATCTTTCTTCACGATTCACTAGAGATGTTGTATCCCTAAAATTTATAGCAATATAATATAATAGGAGTGATAAGAGTGTCAAAACAAAGTTTCATTTATTCATGTATCCAAAGGTCCACTAATTTATAGTTTCTTTTGAGATGAAATGAGATTTCCACACCTTATTTGTCCTTCTCTCAATAGTATATATAGTTCTAGTTAAGCTTTTGATCATGATAGAAATACTTGTATGAAGTCGCATCCCCCAAGTTGTTGTTGTCATCTAGAAAAAATAATGTAACTAATATTTTTGGATTTCATTATACTTATTTCTATTTTGTTAACAATAATAACCATGATAGTAGAGATAAATTTTGGAGAATTCTTCGTTGCTTGTTGAAATCATAGACACAATTTTCAACATATCCTTCAAGGGATAAATGAAGAGATTGATGGGGATTCCAACAATGCCTAAACCATGGGGGAAGGCATTAGAAACCTAGAGGGACCAGGGAACTACAAGCCCCAATTCCTAACCGCTAGAAAAAAGAACAAAGTTAATGAAATGGGAAATGAGACGCACAATTGATACCATGGGGAAAATGGTTTTCCTAGTTGGATGAAGGGAAATAAGTGGCACGAGATCCGCATCTCATCAAAGTGAGCATATTTTTTAATTCTAGTATACATGGATTGTTTGTCATTCTTTCTCTTGTGCTTGAAGGGGCATTCCTCCTTGTCACTCCAGTTTGATTTGTTACTGTAGAGGATTGTATTTTGTGTTAATAATGAAAATAGGATTAAAGTATAGTATGATAGGGGTTGCAAGTACTGGCTATGTGGGCGGGAGAGTTGTTTTTATGGAGGCTAAGTCCCACACATAAGAATCCATGATTAGAACTTCATTGTGCTCCTTTGTCGATTCCCTGAAATTATCTCTTAGGATTGTCATGGATCATCGTCAAAAGATAATAGAGGCATTACAACCATCCACCAAGGGACATCTTCTTCACGGCCAACAGGTTGGCTTGGGTGCCCATGTGGGAAATACGGTTCGGTCGAAAAACATGGAAAGTGGTGCCTTGGTCAAGTGACAGAACAATTGAAGTGTGCGTGGGCATAGCAAGGATGTGCTTCCACAAACTAATCGATATGGAGATCGATGGCCACCCACTTATTCCACAGGCTCAAATTAATTGTCCATTGTGGCAATTTCCTAGCTATTTTTCTATGGGTTTCTGGGTCCCAAAATTTTGGGGCCGTATTGAGGCCCTAAATGATGTTTTTGGTGGTTCAAGGACCAAATTGTTGAAAACATCATGCATTTGGGCCCAGTCCAAGGTTAAATCTCGGATATACCTTTCCAATGGGCTACCAAGCACCCCAAATTGGAGATCGTATGCAAAAGTAATGACCCAGGGATGTTGAATGTTCAACTTACCACCTTGGGGCTGAAAACCCTATGATGGTTCATCTTCTACAGTTATGCTTTGGAATTTTTGGGTTCTCTCCCTCCTTATTATTATAAATACACCCCTTTTGCCTCATTTTGTATTGAGATTGGAATAGATGAGCATAGCAGCCACATCTCTTCTCAGAGATAGCTACCACCATTCTAGTTTTTGTATTACAGTATGTTCTATATATTCCATGTAATAGAATATGTGTTTATTGTATCTCTGTTATCTTTGCAATATGTCATTATTTAGTATGATTCTATGTATGTTCTTTCATTTCGCTCACACATAAATCTAGATCAATAGTATCAAAGAAATATGTTCTTTGATTGTTTCTCAGTGCATGTCCCTGATGAGGTCAGGGTATAGAGAGTTTGGTATCGAAATAGTTTCACTTGGTGAAGATTTCTGTCACCACCCCAAATGACTTCCCATGGTAGAATAAAATAGAGACAATGGAGCAGGAGATACTATCAATTCGCCACTCAAAGAATCCCTCGAGCGACAAAGGAATAAGATGATGGATAGTTTCTCCCAGATCTTTCTATGAACGCTGGAAGTGGCAAATTCACCTTCAATGAGCAAGAGTTTCAGAGATGAAACCCAATTCAAGGTACAAGTTAACTTTCATATTCATTTCTTTGAAGGAAAAATCAATGTTGATTCTCTAGATAATTGGTTGAATGTTCTATAATGGTATTTATCTGTCCACAATTTGTTTTGACAGGGAAAAGATCACCTTTGTTCTCCTTAAGGAAGTTCCCCATGTTCAAAATTGGTGGGATACTTACTGGGATCAAATATCATTAGACAAGTCTGGAATGCTTGAGACAAATATAACTTGGGCCTCTTTCATTGGTGTTGTCAAGGAACAATTTACCCTGTGGGAAACTATGATGACTAGTACACCAAATGGACCATTCTGCGTCAATGGGGGGACCAAACAGTGTCAAAGTACACCAAAAAATTCCATACCTCGCACACAAAGATGGGTATCAAGGACTCTGAGCTACACTTGATCGTAAATATCATAGTGATCTACATCACTACATCCTAACTATGATGTACTTCCTCAAAATCTCTTCACTTGGATCTACCTATTGGTATGTTGTCTAAATCAAGGAGACACTTTGGAAAAAAACAAGAGAGTCTCTAGACCTATGAATACACCATAGAAGAAAGGTAAGGGAAACCCTATCCCACAAAACATAGGAGAAGGAAAAGAAAACCATTCCCCACCACAAGCAACGAAGGGAAATGGAAAGACAAAGAACGAAACTGGGAACTGGTGCGAGTTCCATAAAATTCCTTGGAACAACATTGATGAATGCCTCTGAAAGTTGGCATTAGTGGCCAATATCAAAGCTTCATAATCAGATCCCAATTCCGATTCAGAATCTGTTGCCACAGCCGCAAACCATGGGAAGCTAATCATTGTTGCAAACCCCATTTCCACTATTACTACAACATATATTCAAATAGAGGAGGAAAAATATTCAAAGTCACATGAGCACCTCTTCCACTCACACATGTGGGTGAAGGGAATCCTGCTACATTTTGTTGTTGACAATGGAAGCCAAAAGAACCCAATCTCAGCAGAAGTCATCAAGAGATTGGAGCTTCCAACAGAACCACACCTGCAACCCTACAACATTGGTTGGCTAAGTCAAAGATGAGGTATATGCATTATTTAACAATTTCTCCTACCATATGGAATGAAAAATTTCAAATATGAGTTACTTTGTGATGTGGCCCCACTCAAAGTCCGTGATGTTTTGGTAGGAAAACCATATATGTGAAAGCGCCATGCTATGTATGAGTCACAACCTTCTAGTGTAATTGGCATTTTGGGAGGACAAATCTATCGAATACCAGAGACAATTGCATCTGCCACAGTCTCACAAGGTAGGACGATAAGCTACAACACAAGGAAATTATCCCTCTTCACCTCCACACCCTCTTTAGAGGGTCCCTTTGCTCAGCACAAGAAGGAAGAAAATATAGTCATTGCTTCCTCATCTATCTAAGTACCACTATAGTGCAATACCACACATTCAAGGTTCTCCTTAAGAAACAAATCCTCCATAAAAAAATGGTATCCCTCTCGGGATGTCAAAAGAAGTCATCCTCTTCACTTCAACAAATGTTGCACCAGGAGATCATCTCAACAGACAGTTCGAGATATGATACAGGATTTAACGCAATGGAGACCATTGCTTCGTAAGGAGGTAAAATTGATCCAGATGGAGATCCGTGTTTACCCACCTATTCCACTAGCTCAAAATAATTGTCCATTGTGGTAGTTTCCTAGTTATTTTTCTATGGGTTTTTGGGTCCCAAACTTCTGGGGCCGTTTTGAGGCCCTAGACAATAGTTTTTGGAGATTCAGGGGACCAAATGGTTTCCAACAGCATGCCCTTGGGCCTAGTTGAAAGTTAATAAATCTTGGATAGACCTTTCCAATGGGCCATCGAGCACCCCAAATCGAAGATCGTATGTGAAAGTTATGATGCCAGGAAGTTGACTGTTCAACTTACCACCTTGGGGACGCAAACTTTATGACAGTTCATATTCTAGGGTTATGTTTTGGACTTTTGGGGTTCTCGCCCTCATTAATATTATAATTAGTCACCTTTGGCCTCAATTTGTATTCATCTTGCCATGGATGAGCATAGTAGGCACATCTCTTATCAGACATAGCTACCACCATTCTAGTAGTTGTATTACAGTCTATTATATTTTCATTGTTTAATAGAATATGTGTTTACTGTATCTCTCTTATATTTGAAATATGTCGGTGTTTATGATTCTATGTATGTTCTTTCATTTCATTCACACATAAATCTAGATCACAAGCGAATCTCGCGCTCACCCTTGGAGCTTAACAAAACTAGGTGTGCAACACCTTGGAACGTCATCGGTTGACAACATGCTTAATCTCGAGCACTCATTGAGGGAATGGGATAACCTTGAGAAACATGGAGGAATGACACCATATGATGGATATGGATTCCATGGAGTTTTCTCGGAAACCACCTTGGTCGCCTGGAAGACGGCTCATTGAAGTGCTCTGTTTGGGGTTCGTTGGATCGAGTGCCCACTTGAAGTCCCGCCCCTACATGACGATGCCTAGGTTTGAAGTGCATGGAAGGAATATTCCTCACGAAGGAGTTCCCAATGCCTAATGATGAGGACATCGACAAGTGAAGCACATGGAACATGGAAGGAAGCATACCACGAGTAGGAGAGACGTGTCGACTAATGAAGTTGACATGCTTGCTAAGGAAGGTAGATAACCCACCTTGGAGAAGTTCCCTCCCATTTAATGCTACAAAAGTAGAATGCGCAAATGGAAGAAGGGAAAACCAATAAGTGACAAGTTAGTAAGGGAAGCGAATTGGGGAGGTTTCCAACCTCTAGTCGTAGCAAATTTGCTACAAAAGAATTTACTCAGCAAAACACAGTTGGGTTACAAAGAAGCACTAGTCAGGAAAACCTAAGCTCCAAGATGAGTTCAGTTCAGAAGGAAGTCAATTACAACTTCAAGGTTTAGCGAAGTTTGGAAGTCTTGAGAGGTAGACACTCGCAGAGGATTTAAGTCAACTTGGCATATTTGTTTAATAGAGGTGTGTTTTTTAGTTGGGCACACACCTGGAGCTCTGTCTCCTTGTGCCAACTCGATTTTTGTAAACTGTTCATATAATACTAGTTAACAAGGTTGGGCGGTTTGGAAACCCCACCCTTACATTGTGTGTATTTTTACTTGATTATTTTTTGTACTAAAAATGGGCTAAGTGTGGTTAAAAAAAAGTTAATAAGTAAAGTGATAAATGATACAGTGTTAAGTTAAAGGTTTTCATAGGTTAGGCGTAGTCCTTTAGAGTGCATCCGTGTTCGTCTTATTTTGGGAATGCTTCTAGACAGTGTCGCATGCTCAATAATACAACATGAAAAAGTTGGTGCAATATTGTGCTCATGACAGGTGGTAATAGAAAAACTTTGCAGCCAAAAGTTGATGTTTTTCGAGGTGGTCACAGTGTCAGAAGGGTTATCGCAGTTCAGGATACTTGAATATTTTTGACAAAAAGGTGAAGAGACTTGGTGCCTAGCGAAGGAGGGTGTTTTGGTGGAATACCTCCACAAAATTGTCGGTCCTTTGGAATATCGGCAGCAGAAAAGTGTGCTCCTTGGAAAGGAGCGCCCAATAAAAATGAGCTTGGTAGCATCATGCACCATAGCAAAGAGTGCTCAACAGAAGCGCTCGGGAGATTATCTGAGTGAGTGCTCCTTCACCACACTTCTGGTAGCGACGTAGTACATGCACCCAAGGATGGTGCACTCAGCGAACAATCCTACATGAGTTCCCATCACCGTATGATGAGCACACTCTGCAATAGAATGATCATCCTTGGAAAGGAGTGTTTGGGAGGGCACCTAGCATAGCACGTTACCTGGGACATGCTCCACATCACACATCAAGCACTTGAGGAGCGATCCCTCATGGCACATTCATACAGAGCACCCATTATATCGTACTGGTTGGAGGTGCTCTCTAGCGGAATGCATGACAACACCTAGGAAGGTGTGCTTGGACTGTGCATGTAGAATGCTAGGACGGTGAGCGTGCTTGGTGACAATGCTCGATAGTATGCTGAGGAGGTGCACCCAAGATGCGCTAAGGTAGTGTGACCCATGATGAAGTGCATGTGAGGTCCATTAAGGAAGCGACCCGTGGAAAGTGCGCTCTGGCAAGGTAGTGTCAACAATGCCCATGGAAGCGTGGTTTAGCAGGGAAGTTTGTCGAAACATCAAACAAAGGTTCTTGGTTGGGTAAAATCGAATGAAGCGAGTATGTCATGAAAACACAAACTCTGAATGAGAAGGCACCTTGGGAAGACTTGTAACCTATCTAAGTGAGTTTCCTCAAGGGGGAAATTGGTAGATGGAGGATGAAATAAAATGAACAAAACCGAGAGTCCATGAACCGGAGATTGGAAAAAATGAAGGTTGGTATGGGTAAGAAAGCCGCAGAGATGGTTTCTAACTTAGAGGCAGATTCGGAAGTTCCTTCTAACAGAGAGGATTCCATTCATGAGTAGCCTGAACCGAAGGATTCTAAACTGAAGCGTAGGCTTAACGCACTTGAGAAAAACATGGGGCAGTTTTCTAAGGCACTCTATGGACATGGAGAGCAATCTATCTCTTTGATAAGTGAGATGAATCATATGTAGAAGGATTTCAATGAAGTTGTGAATGAATGCAGTGAGGCAACTAATGTGTTGCAGGAAGATGTTCAACAAGATATAGGAAGTTGGGTTAGGATATTTGAAATGTTAGCAAAACAACTTCAACTTCACAGAAAGAACCAAGATGACCCCATCACATAGTTGAAGCAAGTGTTGGATAGTGGGCCTAGCATAATGATAACCATGAAGATTCATATGAAGGATCCCAAACCCTTTGATGATACATGTGACGCTAAGTTTCTAGGAAACTCTTGTTGGGATGTAGAAAAGTACTTGGATCAGATGAACGAGATTTCAGAGGAATCTAAGGTGAACGCTGTTGCCATGTTTCTCACAGGGATAACCAAGTTATGGTGGAGAAATCATGTGGAATATGTGGTTGCATGTAGTGTGACTAAACGATATGAGAATTGGGATCAAATGAAGGCAGCTTTGAAGGAACAATTTGGTTCAGGGAACCAAGGATGGATTGCATGAAACAATCTTACGAGGCTTAAGCACACAAGGAGAATTCATGCCTATATCAAAGCTTACACCAGCATCATGTTGGAGATCAAGCATATGAGCGACGAGGATTTTTTTGTACAACTTCATGAATGGTCTACAGAATTGGGCACAACATGACTTGCGATGCCAAATAGTGAAGACCCTTGTCGAAGCCATCATGCATCTGTGGATAAGTTTCTTGATTTCTAAGGAGACGAGAAAGACGAATCCAAAGCCAAAAACAATATCAATGAAAAGGACGAAGGAAAGTTGAATAAGAAACATAAAGGAAATATTAGGATGGGAAAATGGGAAGAGGAGGCACCCAAGAAAGTGGATGTTCCCAAGGACAAGGCTAAGATGATTTCATGTTGCATTTATGAAAAGGACCACTATGCAAAGAACTGTCCTTTGCATCTAGAGAAGTTGGCTACAGTGGAGCAAGAAGATTATTCAATTGCTGTTCTACAGGTTTTGGAGGATCCAGAAGTCTCAATGAAAATAGAATTCACCAAAGTAAGTTACGATCCTACAGAGTTAGATGAAAAATGAGTTTTCCTACTCGTTGATAATGGTGCCACACATAATTTCATTAAGGAAGAGATAGAAAAATGACTCAGTTTGCAGATTGATCCAGGATCAAATACGTTCAAGTAGGTCAATTCATAGGTCAAGCGGCTGGTTGGATTGGTTCGCTAAGTGCCTTTGAAGATTGGAGAATGGTTGGGAGAGTTCAATATTATAGTCATTCCTCTTGACGATTTTGATTTTTTTCTTGGATAACAATTCATGAAGAAGGAGAAGGAAGCTCCTATTCCTCCCTTAGAGAGTTTAGAATTTCTTGCAAGAAAGGAGCCCATTTATGTTCGTATGGTAAATAATTTACAGGGAGAAAGGAAGGTGCCTTCATTGGCAGTGTCCGCTCTCATCGCAGCAGCAATGAAGATTGACACAACAGTGTAGGGAATGTGTTGCCATAGAAGAAGTGGCTCAGTTTGAAAAGCACCACCTTGCTAAGGATTTGGTTTGTTTGTTGGAGAAAGGACTGGAAGCCATGGAAATGGTTGTGGAAATGACCATGACGTGTTTGGAAAAGATCACAAAGTTCTGTAGAAATGCTAAAGAAGGGAAATGTTATAAGGAGGTTGAGATAGCTGTAATTCTAGCACGGAAAGAGTACACTTCAGTCGCAATAGGTGCATAGCTAGATGACCTCGAAGCACAGTGAATGTTTGATTAACGGAATGGCACTATTGGAGGAAATGTGCCACTTCTCGTCTACTTGATCTAGAAAGCGAAAAATGATAAAAAGATGAGAAGAACATGGGTGATGGTTGGGAGAACCATCCTCCTAACTCTCTCGGTTAGACTCTAACATGACAAGCACCCCTACCCTTGGAAAAATTAGGCGGGACATGGATGCTTTTTGGTGAAGCGCACCAAAAAAAGTGAAAACGCTAACCTTTGATGAGGCATGGAGGCTTCGTTCAAACAAAAAAGAAGTCATCGAGTCCTAAACTTATGCGAAGAGGACTAGGAAAAAGAGACTAAAAAAGACACAACAGATAGGATTCTCACCTGCATTCTGCAGACCACGGAGAGAATCAAGAGTGGTGTATTGGCAGTTTGACACCCATGAAAAGGGGACTTAGCAGAAAAAGTTTGGTGTGGCTAGCAGAAGCATCTTTGGAAGCATGGATCATTTCATACACCTTGTCAAGGACGAAAAGTACTTCAGTGGGGGAGGTTGTTACAACCATGTTCCAAGTGACACCTTCTTCACACCCAATAGGATCGATTGGACGCCCAAGTTGGAAAGATGGTTTGGTCGAAAAAATTTGAAAGTGGTGCCTTTCGCAAGTGATAGTACACTTAAGGAGCACGTGGACCTAACAAGGACACGATCCCAAAAACAAAGCCCACACTCACTGCTTGGATCTTGGAAAGCCCAAGTGCATGACACCTTGGTAGATCATCGGTTGGAAGCATGCTTGAGCACAAGCACTCATTGAAAAAATGAGAGCACCTTGAGGAGAACATAGGAATGACACCTTATGATGGAGACGCATTCCATGGAGTACACCCAGAAACCACCTTAGATTCTCAGGAGACGCGCTCATGGAAGTGCTAGGTTAGGTGTCCGTTAGACCAATTTCCCACTTGAAGGCATGCCACTACACGACGACGCCAAAGTTTAAAGCGCATGGAAGGAAGATGTCTTGCAGAGGAGCGCTCGACGCCCAATGATAAAGCCACCGACAAGTGAAGTGCATAGTGTGGAAGGAAGTAGACCACCGACAGGAGAGATGCGTCGGCTACAAAAGTTGATGTGTGCGCTAAGGAAGGTAGTGTGCACACCTTGGAGAAGCACCCTCCCACGTGAAGTTATAAAAGAGAAATGTTCAAATGAAAGAAGAGACAAGAAAGAACTGACAAGTCACTAAGGCAAGCGAATAAGGAAGGTTTCCAAGCTCTAGTCGCAGCAAATTCCTTACAACAGACTTTACTCCAAAAAAGTATTTGGGTTCCAGAGAAGCGGTGGTCTGACAAACCGGTGCTCTAAGATGAGTTCATTCCAGAAGGAATTCAACGGCAACTATAACTAGGGTTAGCGAAGTTTGAAAGTCTTGAAAGATAGACGCTCATAGAGGGGTTAGTTCAATTTGGTGTATTTTTGTAACAGAGGTGTGTTGTTTTCTAGTTGGGAACAGACCCGAAGCTTTGTCGACTTGCGTAAACTCCATTTTTGTAATTTATTCATATAAGACAAGTTAACAAGGTTGGACAGTTTGGAAACCCCCTTACATTGTGTGTGTTTTTACTAAATTGTACTGTGTAATGAAAATTGACTAAGTGTGGGTAAAAATAGTTGATAAGTATTTAGTGATAAATGATAATTGTTAAGGTAAAGGTTTCCATAGGTTACGCTTAGTCTGTTGGAGTGCGTTTGATTTGGTCTTACCCTCGAAATGATTCCAGATGGTGTTTCATGCTCAATAAGACCACACAAAAGTGGTTGCATTATTGTCACTGTGACAGGAGGCATAATGTTTTTGTTCCACAAGCTACACCATGTGGAAGCTAATTATTGACATTTAGTTCACTCTTTCCATCGTATGAAAAAAGGTATCCCTGTTAGGATGCTCACAAAGAGGATCTGAGGAGGGTGCATGTAGACTCTACTCGCGTGTAGGAGGAAGAAATAATAAGGAAACGAGAGACCTCTAAGGAAAAGGAAATTAAGAGGGTTTGGGAGTAGAATGTTGAGATGGCACTGAAAATAGCAATCTTGCACGCATAACTTGGTTCTCTACATGCCCGAGTGAAATGCATGGAGTAGGTGAGCATGGTGCAAGCCTTCTTTAGTTCGTTAATTCCTTCAATCCATTTGACATCAAATCTACATCTCCTAACATTCAAGTACTATAAAAACAAATCCTTTTCCTCTGTAAGTGTCATGTGTTTTTAAAATGTTTTTTTTTTTTGTTTTTTAGTTTGCTAAAGTATATACAATGGATATGTGTCCATATGGAACAAATCTGAAATTTCTCTCCAAATAAACTTGAATATATTTTTTTTTAAATTTTTTTTTAAATGACCAAATATTTTATGATTACAAATTTATAAACTAATAAGATTGACCAAAATTTCTATAAAAAAAAAATTGTATCTTTGAAATTTTCCTCAATTTTTTTTCCCTATAACTCAAGTTCTTATTATAATTTATAACTCACTTTCCACCTTTTTGCTACAACGTTTTAATAAGATTTTATGATGTACAAGTGTTCGCTTCTCTAAATATTATTTTACTGATACTATATAAATATTTTTTACTAAGAAGAATATTATATTTATAAATTCTTTTTCATGAATAAGATACATTTATTGATTTTTTTTAAATATTATTATTATATTAAATTTTTTTTATAATTTATGAATATATTTTAAATAATATTTTATTGACTTAGAATATATTGTATTGGAAATTTAGTAATGTCGGTCCGTTAAAGTTATTATTATTCATTACCGAAAAGCATACATTATATCTACACTTTAAAAATAAATTTATAATTTATAATTTATAATTATGTTTAGAACATATCTCTGTTTTTTTCAATTGATTTTTATTATAATTATGGTTGACTTTTTTATTCATTTTCAAAGGAAAATTGTGATAAATTATTAATATTATATTGATTAAAAAAATCATTACTTGAAATACTAAATGTTGGTTTTAGTTTTCATCACATGTATTTAGTGCTACGCCTCGATTAGATTCGATTACACCTCATTACTAAGAATACAATTTAGGATCCACAAAACTTCTCATAGGAATCATATTTATACAATCATATAATTTAAAATAATAAAAATACGGTAGAATTATGTATTTTAAAATAATAGAAATATGATATTTATACAATCATATAATTTAAAATAACAAAAATAACGAAGAATAATGTAATTTTAAAATAATAAAACATAAGTTTCAAATAAGAATCGAATTCATACCATTATATAATTTAAAATCTAAAAATAAGGTAAAATTATGTAATTTTAAAATAATTAAAAGAAGGTAGATTTAAGTTTCAAATAAAAATCATATGTATACCATTATATAATTTAAAATAATAAAAATAAGGTAAAATTGTGTAGTTTTAAAATAATAAAAAGAAGGTAGATCTAAGTTTCAAATAAGAATCATATTTATAAAATCATATAATTTAAAATAATAAAAATAAGGTAAAATTATGTAATTTTAAAATAATAAAAAGAAGGTAGATTTAAGTTTCAAATAAAAATCATATTTATACAATCATTTGATTTAAAATAATAAAAATATGAAAAAAAATTAGAATTATGTAAATCTTAAAATAATAAAAAGAAGGTAGATTTAAGTTTCAATTAAGAATCATATCTATACAATCATATAATTTAAAATAATAAAAATAGGATAAGATTATGTAATTTTAAAATATTAAAAAGAAAGTAGATTTAAGTTCCAACTGAAATTAAATATATTGAGCTGATTTAGCAAGTTGGTAATTAAAAAATTCTTTATTCCCGAATTTGTATATAGCACTATATTGTATAATTTGATTTGTTATATTTCTTTTTAACCTAGTTTGTTTTAAATAAAGTCAGTCAAATTTTGTTTTTTTAGGTGAAGCTGTGCTTAAAAAAAGTAATCAAAATTATTAAATCCATTTTTATAGTTACAATGGTAATTCTGACTACCAAAATTTCAATTTCAACTATTTACCCTAAATTAAAAAAATAAAAAACGGAAAACAAAACCTAGAGTCCATCTTCTGGAGTTTAGGTCACTCCATGGAAACCTATATTATTTCGAAATATTAAAGTTATACTTCTTTTTTTCCATTGGATTACGCGAAAATTTCTCGAAGTTTGAATGAATTTATATTGTAATCATATTGGGATGGTCAATATCTAGCGACGGCAAAATCAAACCAGGTTACTGTGCAAAGACATGGAGAGCACGTCGAGTTTAAGCTCTCGATTTTACATAATTAGTGCAGCGTGCTTCAAACCTCTAAATCTTGAAGATTTATGTTCTGGCGATGGTTATAAGATTGTTAATTGCCTGACAGGAATAGTTGATGGTTGATTAAAGAGTGATTGTTCCCCACGTTCGATCATGGATCAAATATTAGGGGCCCGCTTATTTGTTGGGAGGCCATTAACATTCTAAACTTCAACGACTTCAATAAAATTATAAATGTAACTTCATCCCTTGAGATTTTCAGCGCATCTTGTTCGATCTGAGGCAGCGGACTGAAAGAACGAAGCACACAATGGCAAGAGCAATCTGTCCCAAAATTGGCCTCTGTGTGAGCGTGCTAATTTACTTGCTACTGCTGCTGGTCTTTGTCGTGGATGCAGCAGGTCCTCCAGCAGTAACCGCCCCTGCAGCACCAGGCAACCTTGGCACTTTCAACAAAACAAAGGCCGTAGACCATAACCGTTTCTCTGTGTATCCAAATAGTTTAGCCAGACAGTTTTTGGTCGGTCAAAACGAAGCAAGAGCTCAACTTGGACTGCCCCCACTGGTATGGGACGAGAAGGTAGCTGCTTATGCTCAGTGGTATGCAAACCAAAGGCGCAGTGATTGTGCCTTAAGGCACTCGTTTGGACCCTATGGGGAAAACATATTCTGGGGAAGTGGCAAGAATTGGCAGCCCTATGATGCAGATGCTGCGTGGGTGAATGAGAAGAAGTACTACGATTATTCAACGAATTCGTGCATCGGAGATGAGATGTGTGGCCACTACACGCAGATTGTGTGGAAGAATACAAGAAGTCTCGGGTGTGCTAGGGTTGTTTGTTACAACGGTCAGATTTTCATGACGTGCAATTACTTTCCACCGGGAAACTACATCGGACAGAAACCTTATTAGGCCGGCCTGGCCCTCGTACTACTTCTGTGAGTAATTATGTTGAATTAGCGATTATAGTACCGTGTGTTTCCATGATTTTTCTTTGACCTCGTCGACGGCCTGTATGATGCAGTTCTGCCCGAAGGTCCGATTTATTACCGATAAAACAATAACTCTACGTTCAGATAATAAGATGTTATAATTAACGAGAATGTCTGGATTGCTTGAAATCTAGATATTATTTGTAAATTTTGCAAAGTCTATATAAATGTTTGCATATCTCCACCATCAATTTCCATGATATAATTCTTAGTACGGACTCAGCTTTAAAGTACTGGACATTTCCAAACGAGCCCATGATTTATGTTGTGTTTCTACTTATCGATTCACTTCAGATGATTACTGCTAAGTTTTGTCGAGTGGCTTGTGATGTTTCCACTCCGTTAAGACCGTTTCAAGGTTTTGAAAACTTTGAAGCAGCTGGCATCTCCATGTTTTTGTAACTGCAAACATGATTGTGCCCATAGGCGGAGCTATAAATTGCTTCTATCCTTTCTAGGTCTTCCTCTATTAAAATTGAGAATTTCCCAATAAATAATGTCACAAATCTTAGGAGCGAGATTAGTTCCCATAAGAATTGCCCCAACCGAAATTGGTGTGCTTCCAGTTTGTTAACGCGGGGAAGGAAAATCTATTATGATGAACATTCTATACGATTAATTTATCTTTATGCAAAATTAGTGCGTCAACGCAAAATTGATTCGTTTAATTTCTTAATACAGTCTTGTTTCAATTCCATTAAGGTAGTATCAAGGATTGATCATGGTTTGAGCAATAATGCATCAATTAAAAAAAATCGATTCCATTACGTTAATTTCATTTCGATTAAGGGATGTTAACAATTAATTATAAATGTGATAAATGGGTAAATCATAATTTTTAAAATTCAAAGATTGTTAATATCATTAGATTAGGGAACATCATTATTAATAGTTTATTTGAGATTCAAAAATTTTAAACAGAAAAAACGATCAAAAGTGAAATTGGTTTTACAACGCGATTATTCCAACTGCTTTTTTCCACAGAAAAGTTTTAAACACAAAAATTTTAAACAGAAAAAGTGAAATTGAAATTCACTTTACAAGGATCTTATTCCAACTTCTGTTTTCAAGATAAAAAAAGGCATATTATTTGAAAAACAAATACAATCCAGAGATGGAACAATTTTCCATTGTAAAAAGTTTCTGACCAAAAAGCCAAATATATTCATATACTGATTACGTAATCAAGCATAATCATTAGGTATTAGGTATTGTCCATTGTCAAAAGTTTCTGACCAAAAAGCCAAATATATTCTTATAGTGATTACATAATCAAGCATAATCATTCCATCACATATAAGACTCAAAACGTACAGCCCTCTCATCACACATAATCCATTGCATCATAGCAATTTCTAAATCTGCTCAAAAGCTACCCATGAACATCAAAAACAGTCAAAACTATTTAGCACTTCAAATATTCACTTCCATTAAGCCTTCAAGAAACAATAAAAAAACAAGGGTCAACTAGATCTAGTTATCCTTTATCTTCAACAAGAGCTCCATTCTTCAAAGAAGGCCAAAAACCTATACAAAAGTTTTTAATAAAGCATGACAAAGTGGAAGAATTCAGCTGCCCAATGCTTAGATATCTACCAAGATCCAGTTATAACATTAGATCCATCTTTTTCCAATACATCTACAAGTGAATTTCTTTCTTGATAAATATGCACAAAATGCACAAACTCAAGCATATCATCCAATCTGTTAATTTCAAGCAAAATATGAGCTAGCTGAATATTTTGAATGGGATACTTACGAGTAGCACAATTGATAACAAGCTGTGAATCACCAAAAATATGCAGTTTCTTAAAAGTATGTTCCAATGACAGAGTAAGAAGAAGCTTTAAACCAATAAACTCAACATAATTGTTAGTTCCAATGCCCAACCCTGTTTTAAAAGTAAAAAACTGTGCATCAAATATGTAGAGCAATCCCCGAGCTCCACAAATTTTTGGGTCCCCTACTGCCGATCCATCAAAATATCCCCAAGGATATGATTTATCAATCACTTACTCAACAACATGTCTAATTCTGATCACAATCTTGTCTTGGGGAAAATAACTTAGCATACCCAGAAGAGAGATGAAACCTAGAAGGTGATAAAACATAATCATCCAAACAGATTTGATTCCTCGCCTTCCAAATAAACCATAACACAATAATTGGAAAAGACCTAACGTGTTTCACTTTTCCATTCAGGCACCAATTTTTCAAGACATATACTTACTGAAGAACCATTCCATAAATTGTTTAAATGTAACTTGGCCTCCAATTCAGTCCAAACTTTTCTGGAATAAGAACATTCCACACCTAAATGAACATTGGACTTTGAATCTAATTTACATAAGTAGCATCTTCCAGGGCCTTCCTTACCTTTTCTGCAAATAACATCCCAAGTTAAATCTTTGTCAGATAATAAAAATCAGCAATTTTTTTTTGCCTTTAGTGGACATTTGAACTTCGAAAGGACCTTCCAGCACCAAAAAAGTTCCTCCACCCGTCTATCCAAAACTAACTAAAGATAACCATATTTTGGTGTATACATCCGAGATTGAGATTGATTCCAAATCAAGAGATCATCATCACATGACAATCTGACATGAGTTGATTTTAAAATAGCCAAATAGCCATTCCATCAAGTGCTGTCTTATTGTTCCTCAAGACCAATCAAAGTAGCTCGTAGCCATCCTTGATCCAACAGTAATGACACACCAGGGAAACCAATGTCTTTAAGAAAATAAAATCCTGCAAAGTGTAGTTTATCCATCAATCTGATTGGTAGAATGTGTCTCCACTTACAACCAACCAAGGGATCCAAACCTATTCTAACATTAGCACCATTCTCAACCTTCTAGATAAGATAGTTTTCAATAAGATAAAAAGACCATAGCACTGCTTTCCAACAAATAGAAATACATTTTTTTTTTTACCATCACTCCTATCCAATCCAATAAGGGTACAAGATATGCATATTTAAGTAAATCAGACTGCACCCATAGGCTCGATCTATGAATTAGCAAGAGCCTTAGCAAAAACAATGGGTATCTTCAACCCCCAACCTAAGTATTTTGGACATGCTAAAGCTTTCCAAGGTGTCCAGGGAAATCAAGAAGAGTCTGAACTCCCTACCCATAAAAATTTGAAACATAATTTCCTAATATTTTCGATAATTCCCAAGGGAATCTAGAAATGCATCTAGTATACGGAATATCTTCTAAAACTAATTTTATGAGTATAAGATTACCTACCTTAGACAACCATTGAAAAATCGAGTTCTTGATTCTCTTTTCCACCTTTGCCATGAGCCAATCCCAATCCTTTATAAGATATTTGCAAGGTTTAAGATGAAAGCCAAGATACTTCAAGCCAACTCAAGTTTTGTAACTAAAAAGGAAAAAATATTATGTACAGTAATCACCTCAGCTTCGTCCAACACGGAGTATAATAAAGATTAATTATCTTCATTTATCAACATCCCAGAAGCTTTACAAAAAGTTTGCATAATCTCATAAAGGTTTGATAGAGATTTCTTAGAACAATTAGAAACCATAACAATATCATCTACAAATAAACCATGTAATCAGGTAATATCATTCCCAAAAGAAATACCATGAAAATCACCACATGCTTTTGCTGACAATAAGGACCTACCCAATCCTTCAATAACAGTAAGGAAAAAAAGTGGAGCTAGAGGACAGCCTCATCTAAATCCTTTGCTAGATTTAAAGAAGGATGAAGTTGCTCCATTGATTAGTAAAACAAAAGATACAGATGAAAGACCACTCATAATACAAGAAATAAAAGGAACATAAAACCCCATTTTTGAAAGGATAATCCTCAGAAAAGTCCAACTAACTCTGTCATAAGCTTTAAACAGGTCAACTTTTAACACCACAAACTTCAATTTTTTACTATAAATGGAATCCAAACCTTCTTGTATAACCCCAACAATATCATGAATCTATCTGCCTGGTGAAAACCCAAATTGTTCACCAAAAATGTACCTTCCAATAACCTTCCTAATATACATAGATATAATCTTACCAATGATTTTGTAACAGAAATTGCATAAAGAGATTAGCATGAAATCTTCAAAAGATTTAGGAAAATCACTCTTAGGAATCAATTCAATAAGAGTTGAGTTGAAAGTAGCACGCATTTTACCAAACTTCTGAGAATCATCAACAAACTTTAAAATATCCAGACCCATAACATCAAAAAGATCCTTATAAACCTCCATTGGGATTCCATCCGGACCCAGACTCTTATCATTTTTACTTAGAGCTAAAACAAACTGAATCTCCACTAATGATATAGGATACATAAGCTCTTCATTCTCCTGATCAGAAATAGAAATAGGAAAATACTCAGCAATTTTCATAATGTTTAGAAGATGGAGAAGATTATCCTTTGAAACACATTCTCAAAATGTTGTACTCTAGCCTTAGCAATTGATTCAAATCCTTCCACTAAAAGTCCATCGTCACCTTCAATTTTTCAGATAGAGTTTATATTATTTCTATGGTTGGAAAACTTATGAAAGAAATAGGTATTGTCATCCCCACATAAAATCCAGGTAGCCCTACTTTTCTGTCTCGCCTCTTGCTCACAAACTAAAAGGATAATCCTTCTATGAGACTCCAAATCAACTAGAGAGATCTTGTCTACCTCTGATGAAAAACCAAACCCCATTTTATTAAAGGAATCAACAAGAAACAGTTCAATTTCCACTAATTCCTTAGTCTCCTGTGCTTTTTTCTTCACTAATTCCTTAGTCTCCTGTGCTTTTTTCTTCACTGACCAGGATATAGACACTTCCTTAATAAGTTTAAGATTAGCCGCAAAGTGAGATGCAACAGACACCAAAGGATTATCCACATACACAATCGAGGAATTGTAATGTCCCTGGTTTCGACCCCGTATGCATGATGTATATATTGTAATTAATCGTGGTGAGGAGTTCAAGGAAAAAGCCCCACCATCGATTTGGTTGTGTATGTTTCGGCAATGGGGATAATTGCCGATGGTATGTCGTGCTATCCGGCACATTTTAATGTGGCATCATGTAAACACGCACATCAATTAAAACTAAAACCACAACCAGCTATGGCAATGCAACATTGAATGAAAAGGGCATGGTTCCAAAGGATAAGGGGTGGGGGATTGTCAAACCTTGGTCATGGGGGAAAAACCCATATGTTACCACCTTGTGTGTATTTGCCACCTTTTTCCTTTGTTGTTTGTCACCTTTTGTCTCACCCAACCTTATCAACCTCTTTAATGCTTCAGCTGGTGGTTGGGGAAGTTATTGCTGGAGTGGTGGTGGTTGTGGCAGGCTGTCAGCCTTGCCCACATGCCCATTCCACCCACGACTGTCCATTCTTCTCCCTCACGCACCCATGCCTCCATTCGGTCTGTTCACCCGCGCGTGCATGGGAAGGTCGGTTCCTCTTCCTCACGCGGAGGCCACTGTTCGTTCATCCTCGCGCAGGCTGGGAGTTTGGTTCCTCTTCCTCACATGCTAAGCCGTGGTTGTTTCTCTTCATGCGTAGGAGGTTGCACATCCTCACGCAGGGATCAAGGGAAATCGCAGTATGTTGCTTGGGATTTTCGGGTGCAAGAGCCTTCTCGTGCTCAAGGACCGTGTGTGAGTTTCCTTACTGAATTGTGGCTGTGATTTTGTTGTCTTCTATGTGTTGCGGTTTGGTGCAAGTTGCACTCACGCACAGAATTGTTGCGGCGTTTTTCCCAGTTTGTGAGCCGTGCTCACTGTCTTTGTTTTGGGACTGTTGTTCCCCTGTGTTTTGTTGGATGTGGTGTCCAATTGCATTTTGGGTAATTGGGTACTTGTAGAGAGCCGTTTTCTACTGTGGTCTACGTTTGAATTTCTGTGGCTATGCTGGGAATGCTGTTTATTTTCCATAGTGGACTGTTGGCTGAGTTCTTTCCCTGTTTGGAACCGTAGAACGATGTTATCTTTTCGTTGTGAATTTGGGTTGCTGAGGTACCCTGGTTTGGGGTGTTGTTGCTGAGTTGTTTTGGCCACGTTAGGGCCAAAACCAACTCTGAGTTGCCTTGTAGGCTGGAGCTGTGTCTCACCCTTTGTTTGGGATCTTTCCATGGTTGTTTTTCCTTCTTCACGGGGCTGTAAAGGGTGGTTTTGCTGCTGGTATGCAGTGGTTGTCCCTTGGATGGTGCTGGCTTGGCCGCTTGTTGAAGGCCTGTTAAACCCAGCAGTATTTGGTTTGGCTGTTTTGTGTCCCCTTGGCTATGTGTAAGCGTGCAATTGACCCTTAGTCCTTGAGGAATCATGCCCAGCTCGGGGGTGGCAGCGTTGCTGAGAGATTGATGAGCAAGCTGGCCTATGGTTGGATGGAACGTTGCAGCGACGTAGCTGGTTGCGGTTGAGTTCTTCATCAAAGATAATCATGTTTGATGTTCGTCGCGTCCTCTTCGCCCGTCGGAGGCATGGGGATGTGACAGAGGAATCTTTAAGTAAAAAAACAAAATCCTCATTTAATAACCAATGGGCATTAAATTTGAAGGGAGTCCGAGGTTTAGTATTATTAGATAATATCTGAAGGAATATTGGTTGATGATTAGAATCCCCCCCACAACCCACCCATTGCTGGAGTTGAAGGTCTAAATCAAGAAGATCAAAAGATACCAGAATTCTATCCAATATTTTATAGATATTTTCATTACTAACTCTTCTATTAGACGAGGTAGGTGCTAAAACAGGAGGAAAAACATCCAGAAGACCAAAACCATCCAAACTCACAGAGAAAAAATCAGATAAGCTATCCACTCTAGCCTTTTCTCCCCAAATTTATGAACAACCAAGAAAGAAATTCAAATCTCCCCAAAAAATCAAACTAGAATTCTTAAGACAATTAAGAGAGAAAATATTGTTCCAATACCTTTCCCTATCCAGATAGGTTCCATAAATATTCATAAAAAAAAAACTCCTTCATTTCAATTGAGTAAAGTGATGCAAACAGTCTAGAATCCATCGCCCAAGCACTTAATAACTGAAAATGTCGTATTCTCCATCCCACTAACAAGCCTCCACACTTCCCTTTAGCATCAAAAGAAATAAAGACCCAACCAGATAGCAAAAATTCCAACTCTCCAGCCAGACTTTCCCTATCCCCCATAATTTATTCAAGGAATAAAACATCTATAAGCTAATCTTCCACTAGCCTACGCAATGCTAGTTTTTAAGGAAAAATAGCTAACCCCCGATAGCTAAGAGTTATCATAATCATGGTGAAAACCTAGAATGGGAAAAAACTGCTCTTAGTGCCCCAGATTGATGATCCAAAGAACAAACATGTTCCCTCTCCTGAAAATGAGAAGAAACCCCAAGATGATCAATGACCTTAAACCCAATCGAATCAACCTCAACTTTGGAGCATGACCTCAAAAAATATCCCTTCACTATTATCGTATTAACTTTCACATGAGACAAAAATCCTAAACCACCCAAAGTAGTATCAGGAAGCAAACGCTCATTTGAAAAACCTCCATCATGGGTCCAAAAAAACTTAATTCTTTTAACCCAGGAAAACTGAACTTTTCATTAAATGAAGACTCAGTCAAAATAAGAGCTTTAAGTACATCCACGGTTAAAACCTGTTCATCAGGTTCCAAACCCATATCACCTTGAGGCTTAAGATCATCGACAGGTAATACATGTTGCTTAATTAAAACTTGATCAACCGGTACCAAATTATGCACATCCATAGATGAATCCTGATCAACAGGTTCCATTCCAAGTTCACACTGAATGCCAGAGGCTCCACCCAAGGAATCAAACCCTTCTTTAACCAAGAACTCCTCAGGGTTAAAACCATCAGAACCCACAACTTTCTTAACCCGCCAAACAGATTTTTTCAAAGCTTGACCCGGTTTGTGATGGAAAGAAATACTATAGTTGGAATCTAAATTTCCGTACCCATGACACCTAAGACAGTTAACGGGAACCCCAAAATAGTCCATAGGCTAACTAAAACATAGGTTACATTTTTTAATCATCAAATCTGCGACTAAACATTTACGGATATCAAGAATGACAAGTATTTTACCTAGACAACAGACTCTAGACTGGAGAAAGGATAAATCAACCTCTTAAAATGATCCCAAAGAGTTTCCAACTAATTTAAAAAAATCTAGGGACCAGAACTCAAACGGAAGATTAGGCATTTTTACCCAAATCGACAAAGTGTCATACCTTTCAGTACGCGGATCAAACAATGGGGTCCTACTCTTCAACAAAAGACCATATTCCTCCCACCACCAAGAACCAGAGAGTATAGCATCTGAGTCCACCGCATCATGGAATTTGAAAGCAATCCACCCCCTCGGGAGTACGAAAACTTCTAAACAATTAGGGATTACCTCCTGCCTGGTTTCAGAAACCCATTTCTATATGCCTATCAGATTGAACTTATGGCCTCCAAATCGCCCGACCAAAGTGTGAGAGTTTGTCAAAATAATCTCATTCATCTTAGCGTCTTACCCCATGACTAACAAGCCAGGGTTATCGTCTTTCTTGATAACTTGTTTAGGCCTTTTCACTCTCCCACCAGCACCAGATACAACCACCGCTTTCCTTAACAGATTACCCACTAGAGAATTCAAAGCACCCAACTGCGAATTCACATCCCTCAGCTAAGAGCCACACAAAATAGACCCATCAAGAGGAAAATTAGAGACAGCTTCAAACGCTAGCGAAACCTCGTGATCCACACAAAATAGACCCATCAGGAGGAAAATCAGAGACAGCTTCAAATGCTAGTGAAACCTCTTGATCCATAGAACGTTCAAGCTTGTCCACCCAAGAGACTGAAATTTCGTCTCCACCACACACCGCTCAAGGAGATTTCAGACCACAACGTCCAACACCCTCAAAACCTAAAAGATCTCTTGGATCTTCAGAGTAAACAGGAAACTTAGGCATAATAATCTGTGAAGAAACCTTCGCAAGAAAACTCTCAAATGGAACGAAAGGTTCAACGATACCTGCACCTAAACCCAAAGGGAAGGCCAAATCACTTGGGTCAAATTCTTCGTCGCATGAAAAATCATCTCTGCGCAGAGACACAACTGCCGCCAAAAAACAGGTTAAACCCCATCCGAAAGCCGAAAATCCTTCCTCGCTTTGGGAGGTGTGCGTGCCAGCGCCTTGATGTCCCGAAGAGACATGGAGGTTGTGTGGCACAAAATAAAACAAAGGTACGAAATACAAACACCAAACTTTAATCCTCTGACATCTATCCATTAGATCAAACACCGATCAACTAAAGGTTTACGCGCAATCAAACAAAAAGGATGAAAAAATCAAAACAATCCCGAAAAAACCCCATAAAGTATGATCAAATACGATCTTTAACATGAAGTACGTTCTGATACGATGCTTGGAACCCACTTCGATGTTAATCACAAAACTAGTTACACTCCCTAGACCTAGGATATTAGTTAAAATTAAATATATGGTTCATTATTCCAACTTCTATGAAGACTTAAAAAGACTTAAAATTCATGGTAATAAAAAGAACAAAATTCTTCGAGTACAATCATTTACATTTAAGAGGAAAACAAGTTAATCATACCTCAGGAGGGTAAGGTAGTGTTAGTATTGAACCTAACTTAATGCAATGGGAGAAAAGAGAAATGGGTATAAGTCTTCTAAATAATAATATCTTTCCCTTACAAGCCGGGATGTAGAGATAGTTGGATTAGAACTAAGCTTGCAGTTTAAAGGATAAGAGATATTTTATAGGAGTGAATAGAAAACACCTTGAACTTACTGTGCTCATATTGACAAGCACGAGAGAGAGATTTCTAACGAATTATTCAGCACTTAAGGAATTACAATTCCTGTATTATGTAACCTTTTCTTTATTTCAGACTCTCCTTCAAAATTTTATGACCCCGTGTATCCTTTAAATGCTTATACTCGAACAATTTTATTTTTTTATTATCATTAAGTTGGGCTTTGTTTATAGTGTTCTCCAATATGGTGGTATCATATCTGGTTAAAAGGTGTCATTTACATTGCAATGATTATGAATGTGGAAAACGTTTTTTTTCTTAAATAATTTTTTCTTATCCATTTAAAAATGTCTGTATCATTTCATTTTCTTTGAAAATTATTGTAATATTATAAACAAAATTCTTCGTTGGTTATGGTTCAACCCACAATAATTCCTATAAGATTGACAAGTAGATCGATAATTTAAAATTAAAATTCCTCTATGTAAAAGTAAGTAGATCCTATGTAGAACTAGGTCGATACGAATTTAAAATTAAAATAAGTAGATCCGTAGATGTAATAGGGCTCCCATTCGAGACTTAATAAATACATATATAATTTGTTCCCTGAGTGTCATTATGATCACTTCACATTCCTATCTTCATAGTTCCACTAACCAGAAGTTCATACGCCATTTCAAGTATTCTAATAGCTCTCTTGCTTTATCTTTCGTTAGGTCGATTGAAACCGAAAATTATTGGTTTACTTCCGCGCTTATCAAAATTGAGAGAGACTAAAGTGTCTGTTTCTAATTTGAAGAGGAATTGTTGGTAGTTGTTCTTGTGGGGGAAGTTCCATCCTATGGCTTTGCATTTCCACAATGTCGGAGTATATGGATTTGACTATGGTAAACTATATTTAATAATGGTCAAAGTAAAGTCAATTATGGTTATTTTATGTCGAACATGGATTGGTTAAAAATATATAATAAAATTATGTTCATCAAATAATAATATTAAATTTTACTTAAATTAAATTATTTCTATTAATTGTTATTTTAACTAATTATACATAGAATAACTTAAAAAATTAGTATAGTTGAATTGTTTTTAAAACTTTTTCAACCATGGTCAAACAATAGTCAATCATGATGTATTATAGTTAAATATTATCAACAATGTCAAATGTTGCCAACATTCCTTATTTGTGGCTAAATCATAGTTAGCTATGATTAATGAACAATCGTTAACTAAAGTCAAACATTTTAGCCAAAGTCAAACAAGGAATTAAACAAGGCTCGCTAAAGTCATCCATGGAGAACTAATTGTCAACGATGACTTAACCGTAGTTAACCAATGTCAATATTTGTCAACCATTATTAAACCAATGCCAATTATGGTTAACTAGAGTCTAACTTTGTCAACCATAGTTGATCCATGAGGATCTACCAACAGACCAGAAAATTAATAGCTTCAAATGCTTTATAGAAGCACCGAGTTCTATAGAGATCTACAAGAGCTTTTTGGCGATACTCGTTTCATCAAAAAATAGGCGAACACGAGGGACAAAAGGAACTCAAGGATTTGGTAAAAAGATGTTGGGTTATAAGCTTTTGCCAGTGAAAATCGAGTTTCTTTACCTGCACGCTGCTATAATATTTAAATTTTGATATGACAGATTTTGGTACCAACATATGGCTATGGATGGGGATGGAGTTCTCCCTATAAGGCTCTAAGAGCATGCTAACCATGTGTCTTCTCCTATCCATCTATGCAACCTGTCTCCCTCCAACTCATTCTTCTCACCTGAAGATAAACACTTTGCAAGTTGAAAACCAACCACATAATGCAAACCAAGTTGTCTTACAACTGAAAATTTAAAATAACACTGGTGTTCTCCATTAGGATAGATTGTTATTAAACATTTGAACTACTGCATACCATAACAACATTAAAAAGTAAAGTATTGGATACAATTTGCACACTGGAAACTAATCCATGCACTAGAAACTGAATTCATGTTGAAAATCAAATGCTCAACATCAAGATTATTTATTTATACTTCTTACACTAACGAGTAGAGACTATCTTGATCACTCAAAGTACAGCATCCCACCAACATCCATTGTAATCAATTAAGTTTTTGATTGCTTAATAGATTTTCTTGCCTATAACTCTGTGAAAATATGTAAAAAGAACTTGACAATTGCATCATGAATTGGATAGGAAAGCTATGCTTACTATTGCGATCTGATTTTGTACCAAATGATGCAACATTGGAATCTTTTGAAAATATTGTCTCCATATAGATGGTCACTAGGTCTTGAATAACATGAAACATATCCAACATTTATATGAGGCCAAGATGCTCTTTTCAAATTCTTACTTCAATATTGATAGGTATTGGCTTGATGATCTTTGCAATTTGATGGTCATTTTTTTGGTGAGAAGGAAAAAAAGCTTAACTACTCCTTTCCATATTTTTTATTGTTTTCCAAAGAATCTGCTTCATATTCATCATAGGTTCACTGTTTAAAATTTCCATGGATGCTGGAATAATATCTACTCCAAATCATATTCACATTCATCAAACACCAGTCGATCATTACGGATTCATGAATCTTGAAAATTAGATGTCTTTGTTTCGTGATTCTCTTCAACATTAAGATTTGTTTCTGAGTAATAACTTCCATATCTAAGATGCAAGCTTTCATGAACGTTAGGTTCATTGTTATCATAACACTATTGATAATGGAACTTGTAATCTGAAACTTTAATATCATCATCGTATTCATAAAAAAGCAGGAAGGTCTTCATAGACATTTTGAACCATAAATTCATGACTATTAGAAACTTATGATGGAATATCAAAGGTATCTATGATCTGACTATAATATGTTGCAATATGAGTACATTGTTGAACATGATTTTGGTGAAAATCAAAACTAGATAAGGTTCCATCAACTAATGAGTATTCATGTGTTTCATAAACATTAAACCCCTTCTCATTATCATTATATTCAACATAGACTAGATTAGCCTAATAAGTTTACGACGACGATGATGATTCATAGTTTTCTTCATCTAATAAATCCTCAATAACCTTTTCTGACAACAAATTATCATGAAAGAAACTAGAAACTTCTTGAGAGTCATGAGAAACAAATATCTCTACAACAATTTCTTCATTACTAAGTTGAGCTTCAACATGAATTAAAACAAAAACATGGCTATGATAATGATCATATTTTTCTTTAACAACTAAAATAAAAAATGCTTCCTTTCTATGTTCAGTTATTTCTGAAACCACAACTTCCTCATGACGTTTTTGGAATGCTTGATTACATTCATCATCATCACTTTTTGTATGACATAAAGAAGTTGTATTATGGAAATCATCCTCCTCTCAACAATATTTCAAAAGAAGTTCAACTGAGAAAATATACTTACAATGTTTTTGAAAACATGAACGGAATTCTCCCAGTGAGGAAATACTATCTTCTAGCAGAGATTGGTAGCACTCTCAAGCATATCCTTTGAGTGAATACATGAACATTCTCATTAGAAAAATCTCACAAGATATTTCCCTTTCTTGCATAAGATCATAAAATTTTGATAATTGCTCTACAAGATTTTCATCCTTGTTCTCTTTAAATTTGGGAAGCAGATATTTCCATTCATCTATGAGAGGAATTGGATTTGGATAACCAGGAAAAACTCAGAAATTGAGTGGACAAAACCTCTCTGCCAAGATAGCATCAAAACCAATTGACATTCTAGAAATGCGGAGTCACCATTGAATTATTTGGAGTCTTGTGGTGAACAAATATGCAGTCAAACTAGTTTCTACCTCTTTTTCACCATGAATAAGAGGAACTGCGGAAAATTAGAAACCCAAATAAAATGACTTCATTCCTCTTCTCTTGGGCAACGATGCCAAAAGATGTTTGTCCTAAAAATTTGTGTACTTGGTTGCTAAAGCATAGATATTAGGCATCTCAAATTGGATGATTGGATGTATAGGTTTGGATGTTGGTAGATCTTGTGCACTGAATGAGATACGATAGAATTAAGTAATCACATCCATAAGGCATGGAGTCTCCTATAACAATTAGTAAAACATGATAAGAAAACTTAATATTATATATCACAGTGAAAGTATTGGGGAATAATCACATGAAATTATTAATCATTGAAAACAACTTGAATCAATACTATAGAGAAAATCAAATGACCAGAAACACTTCTTGACAATGAATGAAATTAAGTAGATAAAACTTATACAATATTGGTAGTCACAACAGACACTCTGCTGCTTCAGGATTCCATAGAATACAGGATAGTGAACACTCCATTAACATTTCATTTATGTAAGAAGAAAATGAACGATATGGTACTTGAACAAAGCACATGAATGATGGGGAAAATTTAATGATACTTCACTCCGTAAAGATTCCAAATTCATGGACAATCAACAACTATAATTTATTCAAGTAACTAGACAATAGAATGTAAAAAAGAAAACACAATCCAAAACAAATTCCCAAGAAACTCTTATTATTACATGTTATAGAATAATTGCCTGATAATGTCCATGGCTTATACTGGATGCATAGAATTAAAACTATCTCATGGATCCCCTCATCAAGCCCTAAAATTGAACTCTTTTACATTGAAAAATAATAAAATTTAAAGAAAAGAATCTCCAAGAGTTGTTGCTACCTCCCCGACAACAAATTTGACAAATAAACTAAAGATAAATATAATCTAATTTGTCACATAAAACTTGGAACTGTTAGAGCCAAGTGATTCTCGATCAAATCTTGGACCGCTATCTATTTACTAATTCCCCATAAATATGGACTTGAATGCCACATCACTACCTAAAGTAGTGGATAAAGTCCTCTATATCTTGATACTATGCCACTTATTTTCTTAGAGACTCGAAAACTGTTTGAAGATGCTCATGATTCACTTGAAATCTGCTTGAAAACTCAGATTTGAGGTTACCATATTTGAATAATCTACCACTTGTCATCAATTATGTATGCCTATGCAAGCATTGATTGATCCCTTTGCCTTGTTTGATTCAATTCCATGTGTCTGTAAACAACCCATTTGAGTGCCAAACAGTTTCCAAAACTGAAACACTATCCTTATTGTTGTGTTTTTTTTCATGCTTGAAATGCCCAACGTATGCTAATTTTAATGCCCTACGTTTGTGGATTTGATCATTAAAATATGGTATTTGAGGATTGGGAGTCAGACCTGTCACTTTATTAGATAAAATCTTGATCATAATTACCCTCTATTACTGATATTTTTTAATTGAAATATTTACTTTCTCAGGCCAAGCTAAAAATCAACTTTCCTTTAATCCTAATCTTGGAATGTGAACAAATGGAATTGATAGTATCTCCTCCATTAATATGAATCCTTCTTTGATGCAAATAAAATTAGCTTCATTATTTTGGTCTACTTCTACACCTAGATGTTGAATTTCCTATTTGGAATAACCATGTTCAACACCCGGTGAATGTTCTCCACCTAACATTTGACATTTGTGTGGCAATTGAAGTTTTCATTGTGATTTCTTTGGTGTTTAGCGTTTTGGAGAAATGATTGGCTTGATCTTTCTCTTTTAGCGCTACATGTTTGAGAACCTACTTATCAATGATGACTTGGAATTTGAACAGTTTCCTCGATGCTTGTGTGGATGTTCTCAACATTTTGCTGAAGAATACTCCTACAAAGTTCACACAGATCCTTAGCATCTAGGTGTTTAATGTATAAAATCGTTTAACATTTGTATCCTCTATCTTGGGCACTTGGTGTAAGTGTTGTCGATGCTCGTTGTGATATATTCGGGAATCCTTCTTTTATCAACATTGGCCTTCGTTGGTGTTCTTATCCACTAAGTTTAACTTAGTGGGTTTTTCAAGCGATCCACCAAGGATCATAGCAAATCAATTGTTTTTACTCAGTCTTTAGGAAATTCCATGGTTTCAGCATGGCCAGTTGTGGTCCATTTTTCACATGTTAGCACCCCCTTGAGGGAATTGTAATAAATGACATACAATGATAGTTTATTTTTTAAAAGGATTGGCCTTCTTAGGACTTGGTCATTAAGGTCATCATCCATGAGTGTTTTTTCCCTCGTCGACTATGTGATGCCTTTTTATGTGACATATAATTTTCGAGTTTTTTCACTCAAAATACTCCAAAGTTGGGATTGTGAAATTGGTGATTATGTATTAAAAGGTTATTAAAGCCTAGGGTCTATGTATTATACCATGTTAGTCAGAGTCCCAAATTTTCGTGGACATGGGTTAAGTCTTTCATAGGATTTTTTAAATTTATATTTTTAATAAAATCATTGATAAGGTGTATTTTAATTGTAAAACTTCAAAATATCATAAAATTGCATCTAGGGAACCAAATTGGTCATCGAGATGCTCATTTTTGGAACCATATCCCCCACTTAACCCCTAAACCCACTTTTGAGACTTAAATTAGTAATTTGATTTTCTCTGCAAAATGACTGAGAGGGTCAAATAAATGGAAAAATTAGAGAAAATCCAATTCCTAAATGAAAGGCAGTTTTTTTAGTATTTTTCTCTAAGGTATCAGGGAGGTTGGGTATATTGTATGGCTCCTTAATGAATAGGTTTGAGCATCTACATTCAACAAGAGAGAGGCTCTTACTTGTCTCCTTCAAAGGAGGGCACATTCTCCTCATGAAGAGTGCATTCCTCAACATGGAGGAGTTGGTTGGAGAGATGGAGAATTCCCAAAGAAAGTGGGACACCTCATGAGAGGTGGAATCCTCCCCTCCCATGAATTCAAACCTCCTCCCACCATTATCTCAACCCCAAAAAACACCTCACACTTGGAAAATTCACTCCCCTAGGGTTTGAGCTCCATTTTTTCTATAAAACCGAGGCTCTCTTCCTCATTTGAGAGGATGTATTGAACTTGTGCTTATTGTACTTTTGTTTCTTATATTTTTTTGATAATATTGAAGGATTTGGAGTCTAGTCTATGTGATTGCATTGTGATATTGTGACTTGGTCAAATTTGAGGTGAAATCGGTTGAATCTCATCCATTATTTTTGTCAAATGATCTGTTTAGATCTAGTTTAATTTTTATAAGTATTTGTCGCTGTCAAGTTACTTATTTGATTTCATTATCATAATTTTGTAGGAGTAACAGACTGTAGTAGGTTATACTTATGCTCTCATACTTTTTTAATTGATGAGATTAACTAGATCTAGCCTTGTTTGTATAAGAAATTGTCTAGTTTTTTTAGGTTTATCTCACATAGAATGGGCTTGGAGCTCGATAGCATCCACTTATCTTTTACAACATGAATTTTTATGTGCTTAACATTGTTATCTTGCATATCCATCTCTCCTCCACTTCATGCAAGCAAGGGCTTGGGAATTTCACTCTTCTTCTTTAAAAAATTAAATCTTTCTTGTTTGTTACGGTTACTTGATGCTTAGTAAATTTGGATATATCATTATGATATATCAAATATGATTTTAATTAGGCATATATATCAGATCTAGATTTATTTTAAAGCTTCATCTTAAACTATATTTGATTTAGTCTATCAAAGTGCCATTTTAAAGAATAAAAAAAATTTCAATTTTTTGAGCATTTTGAGTAGTGTAGATTATGCATTTGTTTTGATTAATTTGCAACATTTTAAAATATTTTATTCACTAGTTTTTAGCATGTTTTGAGAAAAGAAGGAGGAAAGACTGTTCAAATTTTGATTTTCTGGTCAGCTGGGAGATAAAAAAATCCATCCTGCGTCCCTTATCTTATTTCCTTTTCTTTCCTGTAAGTATTGTAATACTTTCAGTCCCTTTCAAGGATGAGAGTGCAATTTTAATTCGGATTCCATCATATTGTAAATTTAATGAATAAAGAAAGAAAGTGGGATACACAATGCCCACAATCTGTCACCCTTGGGGGATTCACAGTCTCCTTCATGGTTTTCATTTTACTAATCAACACATGCACACACTCCTCCTTCTATAAATGATGTATATTTTAGTTTTTTTCTTTGATTTCATCATTGAATTTCATACCCAAATCATTTCCTCGAAGTATGCTCTCGCCACCAACAAAAGGATTTTTTGTCGATTATTTGTAGATGATCATAAAGTGACACATAGTTGTCGTTTAATTTTTCATTAGTGTATTTTATTTTATAAACATATTTTCTTCATCAAATTGGAATAAACATTTTTTTTGTAAACTGTGTATGCTCTTTCCCTCTACGGGATTTTCTTGGTCATTGGGAAATCAAAATCGGTTTTTGAAACTCTCTAAATTCCTAACATTAATCTAATAATTCATTAATAAAATCAATTACCTAAAAAAACATTACGAATATCGAGTGTACAATATTTCACAGTTGTGGGGAAATTATTCAAAGAAAGAAGGAACCACTAAGTAGCGACCTTGAGATACAGTGAGGCTACATCCTTTTTGGTGTAGTGTTGGACACCTTCTCAAAGACTCCAATGCAACCACATTTTTTAGTGAGGAAGCACTTTTGTCATATTCTTGATATATTCTCAGTACTTTCAGTATCTCGAGAATCCCCTTCTCATAATTGAACTCATATTTTTAATTAAGACTCACCAAGACACATTAGAATTTTTTTCATTTCAACAACATTATTTTACTTCGGCTCCATTGGCACTAATCTGATTCAAATTTTTTTCGATTTTGTTATGTGTTGATGTTATGTTTCTAGAATATTTATTTAAATTTGTAAACAATATTGTCTCATTAATTTTACTTCAAAAAAATACTAAACAACTTACTTCCATCGTTAACGAATAAATCTTAAGAGCCTTAGAAAACTCTTTCTTAGGGACCATCCCCCTTCGCTTCATTAGGATATTTTCCTTAACGTATTTTGAGTCAAGATCAAATGTCAGTACTTGACTCAAGACTTGCCTCCGAGGACACAGCTAGCTGCTTGAATATTTCTGATGTGCTTAAACCCTAGGTGTGTGAAAGGAAACAACAGGTGCTTTGTAGAGTTGGTGGAATCAACACTTATATTTTAACTCGGTGTGGGAATGTGCACTCAACCCTTGGTAGCTATGGATTTGAATAACTTACTTATGTCGTAGTTTTCATTTTTATTTTTGCAGTGGGGATAATTCCACATGTAATAGAAAGAGACTATAAAACTTTATATGGTAGGATATGTGAATATTCAGCAATGTGTAGTGATAGATGGAAATTATGGTGTTCTCTTGGAATAAAACATAACGCCCATGGTTTTATGAAATAAAAATTCATCCTTTTATAAAAATCTAAGATGACATTGTCATCCTTTTAATAAAAATATTGCATGACATGTTAAAAATCACATTAATATAATGCATGGGTTGAAATCAATGGCTTTATAGAATAGTATAATTATTTTTAATTTTTTAATAATAATTATAACATTAATAAAAGATATAAAAAATCATCTTATTAAAATTCTAATAATTATGACAAAGCATATTGCATATAGAATTGGTATTTTGACCGAAAGGTGAAAACATTCACTCATTAAACCTTAAAAAAAATAACTTGGCAAGTTAACATAAATATTTGAGGCTTTGTCAAAAGGTAAAAACTATGTTGGGTGGGGCACTTTCACTCGTGAACATAGAAATAGTAGTAAAAACTCTGATCTATGGAGAAAAGGGGTTGACCTGATGGACACAAGGAACTCAAGGATTTGGTGATAAGATGTTAGGTTATAAGTTTATGGAAACGAAAATCAAGGTCCTTTACTTGCACGCTTCCGGAATATTTAAATGTTGATAGGAAAAATTTTGGTACCAACACAAAATTTGAATTTTATAATGTGGAGATACTGACTGTTTGTTGCAAATAAATTTCTTCATAAAGTTCACCATTTAAAAAATCTCTCTTGACATCCATTTTGTGAATATCCCATCGAAAGGATGCAACAAGAGAAATTAGATTTTTGATGGTGCTCATTTTAGAAATGGGAGAAAAGGTTTCAGTTTAATCTATATGTTCTTTCTAAACAAATCATTTGGTGATTAATAAAGACTTATGCTTTTGGATATGTCCTTTTGTTGTAAACTTTGTTCCATAAATCCATTTTCAACGAACAATACTCTTACCAAGAGGAAGGGACAGGGATCCATCTATTTTTCTTCATCAAAGATACATATTAAGAGTCATTGATCCCCCCATTATTGATTTTCTTTAGCTTCTACATATGTGGAAAGATCATTTGTGCCTAATAACTTTTCCATGATAGAAAAATAAAATATTGTCCATTAAGATTTGTATGGAACACCAACCTCAGGTCCTTCAAATTTGAGTGTTTTACATGCCCAAAATAGAAGAGTGTGAGTTGTGGTGGGAAGTACAATAGTATTTTTAAAAATTTCTGATGGATCACTAGAAAAAATAAGGGAAATAGGATATAGGTTTTTTTACGATACTTGAGTAAGCAGTTACATATACTTTCCCTACTAAAATTTGAGGTAATTTGGAGCTGAAATTAGGTTCACCAGACTCAAGTGGTGGAGATACTTCATTGGACTATACATCTCATCATATGATTTCATGCTTAATGTATGGACTGAAAAACATGCATACTTTATAATCCTCATTATAACAAATAAATATGCATTTACTATATTTAGGCTAATAATTCTTCCATTATTCATTAGGAACATTCTCTCAACATTCAAAGGGAAATATGGTGAAATGTATAATATATGGTCTCTTTCCACTTTAGTTTTCTTCAGGGGCAACCTACAAAACTGCATGAGTAGGAACCGTGCTCAAAATATGGTTAGTGCAATAGGTATCTTCAACCCAAATTATTTTGGTCAATCCTTTCGAATATAACACACTTCTAGCAAGGATCCATATTTTCATTATGCGACCCCATTCTATTGGGGTGTGTAAGGAACTGTATGTTGATGTTGAGTACCATGCTGGATAAATGGGTCACACTTTCATTCTTAGTGTTCTCCCCCACATTATTGGTTATAAGAACCATTATATTACTAGTTTCTTTTTCTACCAGTTCTTTAAATTCCTGAAATACAATAAATGATTCAAATTTAAGCTTCAAGAAACAAACCCAAGTACTCCTACTATAATAATCAATAAAAGTAATGAATTAAATAACACATGATAATGGAAGAGAATCTAGAGCACTAGAAATGTTGTTGTGAACTAGATGTAACTTCTCTTGGTCATGCCAGGATTTATCCTTGTCAAACATTTCCCTATGATGCTTACTAAGGAAAAAATCCTCGTAAGCACACTTAGTGGAAGAGATTGGAGATAATCCAAGTACCATCTAAAACAATAATTTCATTTTCACATAGTTCAAATGACCTAATATTTCACGACATATATTATTCTTCTCATCAACATGTGAAACATAGTAATTGAATGAACTACTGAATTTAAACAAAACAACTTCAAAATCAACTAGGCTAGATGAAAACAATTTAAAGTTGTTGTTGATGTCCTTCAAAACATATCTACTAGGCCATGGTTCAAAATTATATCATTTTTGACACGCACTATAAATAGAAAGGATATTGATGGGAATTCGTTCAACATGAAAACATGTTCCATTATGCAATTAGAAACCTAAATATTACAATAAACAACTACTGAAGTTTCTTACCATAACATGATTGAAACTTTTTTATCCCTATGCTTCTATTTGTTATAATAGGCCAGTAATGAAGCACTATAAATCATTTGATTTTAGGCATCTAAATATATCATACATTCTATAAGAAAGATGATTTAGACTACAAGGAAAAAGACATCTAACAGAGGTTATAAAAGAAGCCCCTAAAAAAAGAGCACAAAAATATGTTTATAGTGGATATTTCTAGTGGGAGTGAGTAGGAAGAATTTGTAGCAGATGATTTTATCTGTTCTTCATCACAAAACACACTGGTGTGTGTTTACACATGACGTATCGGGCCAACCAAAAATTATATTGCACCACGCCAAAAAAAAACCTATAAATATATTTTTTTACTCATATTATTTTAAGACACTTGGAACGGTGTGTTAATAGTTACTATATGCATCATTGTTTTCTATAATAAACCCCCCACAGTGTTCCATAAACACTAATGCACCTTACTATTAATATAATTTTATAGACAGATCTTGAAAATTTATAAAAATAAATAACCAATGTGCTAGATATTCTGAAACACCTTGGTACATTTGAAAGGAAAAAACACACCATTTATTATTATATAAACAATAATAAAATACAAATTTCTGATGCAAAACTTGTTAACTTTTTTATTAAAAAAGATTGCACTTCTATGTGTCTTGATCATTGAATGCACCATTGTGTTCTCTTATAAGCCACACCAAAACAAGGTTTCTTAAAAAAAATTGCGGGGTAAAACTCATTTTTACCATCCTCAGCGTGTTTGGAGCCCATCTGTAGCAGTGCAACACTTCACCCTCTTAGACACCCTGATATCTATGATCCACATGGAAAATCTCTTCAATCCTAATGGTTGCTTATTCTATTTTGAGTTTTTCCTAATCATGGGAAAACAGTGGGAAAAAATATTCATTCCTGATGAGTTGTTTAGTAGGTAAATTGATTCTCTCTTCATAATTTAATTTTTTAGTGCCTTATATTTTAGAATTGAGTTTAAAATTGTCCTATTTAAAACAAAATGTGTGGTGCATTTGATGCTTGCGGATCGCACCACCCAACGATACGACTTAAATTTTTTTACAGGGCACACCATGGACAACTCGAGCCATCCTAATCGAACTCACAGCCACACTCTAAAAATTATATGAAAATATTGGAATGGTAATTGGTGCATTCAATATTGGGGAGAATCGGTTATGTGGTGAACTTAAATGTATCATGCACACTAGTTGACAATACCTAAAAATAATTAAAATTATTCAGTGCACCTAAGGCATGTCAGTGAATCAATGTCGGTGCATTGACATGCCATATGTGCACCGTGAAAATATTCTCAATAAACATTTACATGTTTTAAACTACACTATGTTTTATTTTAGTAAATGCACCATTATTGTTATGCTTACTTGAACCAAACCCACTAACAATAGTTTATTACAAATATGAGTGCCAAAATACATAATTTTGCGGTGCTCCTTGGGAATGTCATTGGATTGGTAATAGTGTTATGATGTGCCATAAGCACACCATCAATAGTTTTATATTAAATTTGAAACATTAATAAGGGTGGTGGACCTACGACATGCCATTGCATCGAGGTCAGTGCACTAATGTGCCATTTGAGCATCATTAACAAATTCTCAATAAACAATTACATTTGTTCAAATATGGTTCATTTTATTCAAGTAAATGCACCGTTAACGTTGCAATTACTTGAACTAAACACATTGACAAATGAATAGTACAAATCACAATGCTAAAATAATTAGTTTTATTGTTCTCATTTGGTACATCATTGCATTGGTACCACTTCTCTGATCTTCCATAGGCACATAATCAATAGTTCTATACTAAATTTTAAAATTAATAAATGTCACGCATTTAAATCATTTAAGGGCACAATGTACGGTGCACAAGATTCTATGAAATGCATACACAAGTAAATTTATTCATGACCTTCGAAACTCATAATTTTATGGTGCTCTTACTGGACATCAATACATCATTATTTGGTGCACTGATATTTCTTAGGTGCACCATTATGCAAAATTTGTAAAACGTACGTCTCAATGCATCTTATAATTGGCACACCCATTAAATATTGTAAATATATATAATTATATGATTGGTGTAGAATATTTATTTAAGCACACCGGTAACAGTGCTTAATATTGAAAATCACACCGTGACCTTTACGTTACTGTGAATTAGGTGCACCGAGGTTTTTTTTGCAAAGAAAACAATTATGATTTTAGAATATATAATGTTAATATATTTATTTTACATGTATATTTATGAGATCAATTGATGTGATATGTCAAACATAGGAATCAATACCACAAGGCTAGGAAGTGAAAGCAAGCATATATTAATCAGTATAACTTTATGACAGAGCGATAGGCTAGCAAGAGAGAGAGAGATGTATTCCCTCACCCCATTCAGCCTCAGAATAGAATCATATTGAGGAATATTGGCCTCCTCAAGTTATACGAGGAGGAAATATCTCTCAATGGGAATAGTACATTGATCTCTAGTTGATCCCACACTAGGATCATCATAAGAATAATTTTTGAGTTAGTATAAATGACTGGTACCAACCCTCTAAGAAGGACATTTATTTTATGATTGTGATATCTAGGAGAGGTGAGGACTTTCCTTAGTTCCTCGAGGTCCCAACTGGAGCTCTAGAAGGCACTCAACTAGTATATGTTAATAGATATTCCCATCTTGAGATTCATCAACCTTGCTCAGTTTCAAGTGCGTGGCAGGAATATTACGATTTATGCTTTTGGTGGAGATGATGTGCAGTGCCTCTATTATTTCATGGTGGCCATTATGAATTATACCACTGATGGGTAGTGCATTAGCTTCCCTCTACTATATTATGATGATTCTTTGTTGCAAATACCTATATGCATTTGGTGGTCTTCTATTTTTTCATGACAATTTTTTTTCTTTTAGTCAATGTCATGCGTGTGTTGACATGAGGGGTAAATTCCCTTTCAATTCATAGTTATTTCATTTATTTTTTGACATTTTCCTGGCCACTAGGACATTTTTTCAAAATTTACCTCTTAGGATGATGACAGATGTTTTCATGTGCATATGGTGGAGATGATTCCCAAGAGGGGGGAACTAGACTTTCCAACCAAGATTACCCTAGATGTTCTACATATGTTAGCCATCTTAGTGGTTAGATTAGATATTCTTCCATTTCAATATAAAGGATTGGATTGGAGACGGTGTCCAAACATCTTCTTCTCCCATGATGAGCCACCAGATGATAGAGGTAAATTTAGAATTAACTTTAAATTGATCTAGTTGAATTTTATTCTCTTTATACTTAATGCAAATGAAATATATTTTAAATTGTTATATTAAATACATGTTTAATGAATTTTCTAATTATTATTACCGTACTCTAGATTTTATAGATATGATGAATTTTGATGGTGATTTCTATCCTCCTTACCTCACAATAAGGAGGAGATAGATGTGGAGGCAGATCATCCCGAGGTCACCCAAATAGGTGCTAGACTTGGACAACATAAAATAGATAGGTTTCTCCAAGATGTGGATGATCGAATAGATATATTGCTAGAAAATGTTGCGGTTCATCCTGTACCTACTAGGTACATTATCATGCACCCTCAATCTATGGAGCTATGGAGGATCCTTTCTCATGATTTCAAGAAATTGATGCAACCAATTGTTGGAGAATGCGATGTTATATCTACTTCCAATCATAACAGTTCTTCAGTATATGTAGGTATATATCCTTGATAAGTTCATATTCCACCTCCTTCTCCATTAGCTACTTCAACTATTAACATATCCTTAACATCATGTGCACCTCCCCCTCATCCTATACCTCCTACTCCCCCTTTGACATCTCATCCATCTCCTCCCAAACTTCCTTTAAAATCTTAGACATCTACTCCACCTCGCCATCCTTTGATGGATCCAACATCTCATCTTTTATACCTATCGAACTGACCAACCTCTGTAGATCCATCATATCCCCATGATCCTCATTGACTAGTCCCCTTCTCTTTGGAGATAATTCTTAGATTGGGTGAGATGATGTGGATTCCTGAAGATGTCTTTCCTACTAATAAACACGATAGTTTATTTCATAGCAGAGGTACTGATCATTCCTCTTTATCTACTATTAGAGGTGCCGATACGTTTGGTCGGTCAATAGATAATGATATTTATATGGTATCGAGGGTGGTCTAGAAATGTATATTTGACATTTATCATAAGTTTGATGTTATTGTTTATATATATATATATACAACATCAAAATGATGATACACACACACACGCCATTTTCCATTTTTCATATGTTGATGTTTACTAATTTATATCTGGATTGTCATGATGTGTTTGTTAGGTAAGGTTCGATGATGTCACATTAGATGGTTATGATGGCTATGTTAGAAAATGAAAATTTTGTTTTGTTACATGTTATTGTTAGATCATATGTGTGTTAGATGATGTTTAAATATATAATATGTATACATTAGATGAATATGTAATGTAATGTTTATGATCGTACGTTCATGCTTATTTTTGTTAGTTTTATCTTAATGACGGTATAATGGTGTTTATTATTATGTTTGTTAGATGGAGACAATGACATTCATGGTATGTTTATGTTTACAAAATATAATTGAATACAAATATCATTAAACTAAATATTTTTATAAATTTTGTATTGATAATGGATGAAGTAGTGACAACTATATGATTTATGGTTGTTGTATAATTTGTCATAATATCATGTTTATAATTATTGTATAGTTTGTCATAGTATTATGTTTATGTAATATTTATTTTATTTTATTTTCATATTGTTCTCATATAATTTGCATAGATATTATAATTTGTTGTAAATTTATTAAAAATGTAGTGAAATTTGTGATAATATTATACTTATATAATAATATATTATTTTGTTGTAACTTTATGTTGAGCATTACTAAATAAACATCATAACTAAAAATAAAGTATAATATATAAATATGAACATCAATATGATCTATCAATGTATCATTCAAAATTATTAATTTTTTTATATCTCACTTTATAATGACACATATCAAATCTTTAATATGAAGAAAAAATTAGTTTATTAAAAGAACACCATTTAGTGTAAATCCACAACTTGCATTCTCCAAATAGATTGTTATTATTAATCATAAAGTTGATTTGATGATATTTCTATGTATTAAATATATATGGTTTTTACTTAATTTTATATTTCATTTAAAATTATTATTCACATTTCTCTTTGCATGATTTTAGATGTTATGAAATATTTGAGCTATTTTCTAGTGTAAAATATATATTATAACTAACTTATTAATGAAGAGGAAGATACATGTTACCTTTCCAACTATATTTTTATCATATTAACGTTTAAGTGGTCAAAATAATTTTTTATATTGAAGAGTAAAATTATATTATAAATTAGATTAACTAGTAAAATATATTAATCAAATTAATTATATATAAACCATTGTAAATTTATATTAATTCAACTAATTATTAATTTTTATTATTTTGTTATTATTGTTTTTAAAGGATTGTTTTATTACTTTGTTAATAGTATTATTTTTATATTTTTATTTAACAACATTGAAATAGTTTTGTATTGAATAATAATTTCAAAAATATTGAATATTTAAGATATCAAATATTCATGTTTGAGATTGTCAATGAATATATCTTATTTCTAAAATAGTATAAATTCATATTAGTTATATAAGTTAGATTAACATATGATTATGTTATTATAAATTTACATTAATAAAAACTAAATCAATGATTATATATTGATACATATATGAAATATTTTTTCATTAAATATACAACTACGACTTTAATTTACAAATCAAAACTAGGTACTTATTTACTAACAATAAAATAAGGTAAAAAAATAATAAGCATACATCTTTGCTAAGTGCTTCATCTAAATCCTTATTGTATCAACCAATTCTAAAATGGATTTTAACATCCTAGAAATAAACACATTAATAAATTTAATCCAAATTAAGTAATATAACATATTAATTATTTTATTACATAGGGGAAAGAAGATTCTCTCTTAAATCCATTTTTTCTCCTAAAGAAGATTTCATGCCTACACCTTCATCCTTAAAGCCATTTTTTCTCTCTTATTTCCATTCAAAACACATTTGCAAACATTGTACCAAACATGTCATAAATTAATGCAATTATAATTGTAGCATTCATTTATAACAAAGACATCATAAAATATGAAGTTCAATCAAATATTGATGGAGAAACTATGTAGCACCTTGAATTTTGCTATAAGTTTCGTAGTTATGAAGGAGATAAAATTAGGTCATTGTATAGCTCAACACTAGTAAACAATTTCTTCATTTTTCAATATCTATCAATGTTACAAATGTGTCATTTTCTATGTTGGAGCTAAAATTATAAATACAATAAGAAAATAAAAAACATTACATTTTAACAAAAAAAATTATTTAATTGAATCATTTAGTAAAACAACATTACATTCTAACAAAAATATCATAAAATAATGAAATTATAATATTAATATAGAAGATAGAGACCACCTTCAAGTGAGGAAGAATGTGTTATCCTTTACATTCACAAAATTAAAATTGAATCATGTAAGATGTTTTCTTGGTGTATTTATATGTATACACAAAACATAATATGAGTATTTTGTACAATGACATATAATCATTCCATGCAATCATTAATTACTTCATAGAAATAAACCATATTTGACATCATATTTGTTGTTAACCAGCTAGAATTGTTTAAACACTGCATTCATTAATTAACTTTCTATTTCCAACTCCATAACATGAAAAATAATAAACACTGCATTCAATAATTAACTTTCTATTTCCAACTCCATAACATGAAAAATAAATAATATAATTAGACAATAAAAATAACAGTAACAAAATGATATCTCAATATGTCAATGATTAAATAAAGCATATACATATCAATCTCTATTTCCATCACCCTCATTGTTTTCCTCGGTTGGTGTGATAGCACTATTGTTCTCAAAAAACATGTTTATATCTAGGGTTGTGTTTTATATGAACCACTAATCTCTATCTAACAAAATCGGGTAAAAGAACACTTGGTCGCAGTGTTTTGGGAAAACATTAGGCTCCTTACTTTCATCCCACATCTTTCTAGTGTTGATGCATATCAACCCACTATCACAGTCTTCCTTTAAATTATTCCTATTGAATGTGTCCCACCACATCCCCCTAAAAATAACACATTGAAAAGTAAACTTGAATTGTACTTTCGAAATGTTTTTAAGCCTCTATTTTCGTAAGAAATGTCAACTTTGATTACATCTACCTCATACTAATGTTGTAATGAAGTCATGTTTATTTGGATATATTTTCTTAGTGGTTTAAGGTTTATTGTACCTTCATGCATACCTATCCAATATTTATAGCATAATGGAATCAATAATTTCTTTAATGTGTGCCTTCCTAACGGTTGTCATATCCTCTTATTTTAACACATAAAGATATAAACATGTCAATTATTATCTCAAAATATTTAATCAAATTGTAATGAACAAACTATTATCCATGACAAAAACATATTACTAACTATTTACATTTTCCCTTATCTTTCATGTTCATCATTACTATGTCGACAACATCTTACTAACTATTTTCATTTTCCATTATTTTTCATGTTCATCATTACTATGTGAGATAATACTCATTGCCCTTATGCATTCAAATAAACATATCAAGTTCATGAAAGGCCTCTACATGCTTCAACTATCAATCATAACATTCCATCTATGTCCTCTATGATCAATAAATTATTCTAGTTAACCAACTTAAGCCATACTTTCTATATCATACATACTCATAGAGTACACAATTGGTGCGAATCTTTTTGAATTCCAATAAACAATAGTTAACAAAGTACATAAATTACTTGCATGTATAGAATTCTTTTAGGTACTAGAATTGTTACTCTTCTATTATAGCACTTGTAATGTATCTTATTTCCTCATTACATTTTTGTGAAATGGGGAAAAATGTTTTTCCTTTAGTTTCGAATGAACAAAAATAAACAACAAATAAGTTAACCTCAATAAACATTTAGATCTATCTAACTAATGATTCAATAGATAAGGTTATCAGATAAATGCTAATATTTTTAATATCATATGTATGTTTATTAATTTAATTTACCATTTGAATTATTAATCCTTTAGCCAAACTTAACCCTCATCAAGTACAAAATTTACCTTAAGTCACTGACTATGTTTAACTATTCCAACTTTTAGGAGTATGGTGCCATTTATTCTTTAAAAGTATACATCTAATCAAAGTATTTATATATTAATAATGCTTAACTGTTAAATTTTAAGGGGTATGGTTACTTCATAAGAAAATTAGCTCATTACAAAATATAAACAATTACTTTCTTTATCCAATCTAATCTCTTTAATACAACTATTATATGCAAGCTGTAGTATAAACATAATATATCTCATTGCTAAATTCAATGAAGAATATGATCATCAACCTGCATGAATTCAAATGAGAAGAGAAGGTTCCAGAAGAGAGAGAAGAATTTAGCATATACTAATCAATTAATCATGACAAAATTGCACACACATGGATTATTACAAAATTGGAATAATATGATTGTATTCGTGAATCAGTAATTATTATGTAGTACAATGGTGATATACATAGGAGAATTTGAATGCCTAAGATAGAATTTGAATCTACCAACTGGAACTGACTCCAGAGCAAACTCGATGTGGGACACGGGGGATTCACCTTGTTGAGCAATATCTTATCATGTTTATTCATAAATGGGAGTTTTTAATTGTGAAAAATAAGGTCAATATATTGTGGGCATTGGGGGGTGGGGAATAGGATATGGGGGGTTATAAAAGAGATTTCTATTAAAAATAGGAAATATATCATAAAAATAATGTTTTTTTAATTAGAAATATGTATTGGGAGGGGGATCAACAAATGTTTTTTTATAAATTATCAATATCTAGTGAAATTAGGGGTATTATTTAATATCCCATGAATGAAGGTGCTATGACATGGTTTCACTAAGTGAAGACCCTGTTCTATTGGTAAATCACGATTGGAGCTCACTAATGCAACTCTGGATAGATGACATAGTCTAAAATTATTTAACTGATGAGAGTAGGTTAAAAGAAGCACCCACACTCCCTTTAATAATGAATTGGCTCTAGGATAACTGATTTTGATCTAACTAATGGTAAATGGAGCATAAATGAACATAACTGATTACCTACCAAGGTCAACTGAAGGAGACTGATGGTGGCACTCAGAGTGGGTTCCTAAATTATATGGATTGGTCCCTTAGGAACCTAAAAATATGCAATTAGGTGCAATAAGTGTCATATATTCTCTAGGTACATCCCCCATGCACCAGTGGAGTGATGAAGACCTCTGAAGCTAGGAAAATGGACAATTAAACTATGTGGTCAAAGGAAGGATTAATAATAATCCCAACACCCCCCGTTAATCCTGAATTTCGACAACATGGGCCCTCAGAACTAAGAACAAAGGTCACCCATACAATATAAATGAAAATAATAATAAAAATGGTAATAAAACTGAGGATATGGGGAAAAAATCATGGGAAAACCTCCCCTTAAAAATAAGTAAGAAAATTAGGACCAATATTTCATATCAAGAGAGAATTTATTCTTGAATAAAAAACTTCAGAAAATATTTCTGCAAACTACATCTCTTTGGAGCAATGAAGCAGTGTGATGGTCCTTGTGTGCACTAGTATCCTAGGAATGTGCATGTGAAACTCTCCATATTATTCTAATCTGATGATAGATAGGCAAAGGAATGTTTCCTTTGTCTCTTCTTTCTGGAGGAAGAGTGACATGATCAAATTTGTTCTTCAGTGAGAAGAATTGTTGATCAGTCCTACCATCATGTAGCATCTCTCTAGGAGATTTTCCCTCCTCTCCGAAGGAAGTGAATTTTCTTCACATAGCGAAAGGTTCTCTTTTTGAAAGTAAATTTAAATTCTTAATTAATACTATATGCAAAACAAGACACAAAATATATGTATTATTAGATGCAACACTAATTGCAAAACTAGATGAAAACATGATGCAAAAGTAGATGTCACACCAAATACAAAAGTGGATGTAAAATTGGACGTCACATAAGCCAAATGTGGACACAAAAATGGGCGTCATGCTAGACATTAAATTGAGTGCAAAAACTAGACACGATTAATGGCTCAAAATTAGATTCGATACTAGGCCCAAAACTATATGCAACAGTAGATGAAAATTGTTATATTTACTATTAATAATTTAAATTTAAGTTCTTAATTAAAATTAGATGCAAAACAAAGCCCGAATGGGTGGATCTCATTGGTGTTCAACTGATATGAAATCACTTGTTGTAAATCCAGGTCATGAGATCAAATCCCACTTGGGTTTACGTGTGTCCCATGGCTTGCGGGTGGGTGTGGGGAACCTAGGGGTATAGTGGTAGAGGGAATGGATCTGTGGGCCCCGTGTCACGTGAGTACCATCCCAGCCCCAGTTGTTGATTCCCCTAGTTACAAAAAAAACAGTAGATGCAAAAAAAAAATGCAAAATGGATGCAATATTGAACGCAACACTAAATGTAAAACTTGACGAAAAACATGACTCAAAAGTAGACGTCACATCAAACGAAAAAGTGTATGTAAATGTGGATGTCAAATAAGACAAATGTGGACACAAAAAAGGATGTCACACTAGAGATAAAATTGTACGCAAAATTAGATGCAAAAACTAGACACGATTAATGGATCGATATTAGATTTAATACTAGGCCCAAAACTATATGAAACAATATATGCAAAAGTGGATTCTCAGCTGGATGCAAATTTGGACACTAGATTTGGCATAAAATTAGGTGCATCATTCGATGTAAAATCAGGAACAACACTGCACAAAACTGTAAGCAACACTTGACGCAAATAAAGACTTAAAACAAGATACAATATTGGGTGTAAAATGGGATAAAACATTGGATGTAAAACTAGATGCAATATTGTATATAAAACAAGACGTGACATTAGAGACAAACATGGTTGTAACACTAGGTGGAAACCTAGATGCTAAAAAAGGCATAAACCAAAATCCAGTTGTAGGTACAAACCTAGATGTAAAATAAGAGGTAAAATATGATGTCATTTTCGACACAAACATGGATGCAAAAACAGATGTTAAATGAGATGCAAAATTAAAAGTAAAACAAGACATAAAACTTAATGCAAACCTAGATGCAATATTGGGCGAAAAAATGGATGCAAACCTAGACGTAATATTATATGCAAAATTGGGTGCCAAATTTGATGTCAAATTAGGAGAAAAATTATTTACACAATATTGGATGTAAAACTAGGCTCCAAACTTGGTGCAAACAAGGACATACATTGCACATAAAATTGGGCTCCAAACTGGGTGCAAACAAGGACATAACAAAGGGAACAAAAAAGATGCAAAATTAGACAGAAATAAAGGTGGAAAAAAAGATGCAAAAAAAGGAGAAGAAAAATGGACATTAAAAAGGACCAAAAAAGATGTAATAGATGACAATTTACCAATTTATACAATAGTGTCAGGTTTAGTGCTAGATAGTTCCCCACAATTGGGAAAAACATTTACTCTAAAATTTGGTGCTAACTCCGAGGATAAATCCAATTTTTGTTGTAGTGAAATGGGATCGGACTTGACGATGATAGAGTACCATCATGAGTGGAACCAATAGAAAAAATTGGAGATAGAAAGTTAAATGTTCCCATAAGTGAAGGATACACCCCCATGCAAACTCTCTCAGTTGTTGGCTGAGAATTCTCAATAACCAGGACTTTAGGTGTCAATGATGTAGAAGAACTAGAATTACTGAACAATAATTGATAGATCATCACAATTCTATCTTTGTGAGAAAATGATACAACACGAAACATCAACGATACGATTGACTTCATGGAAAAAATACAATTCTAACCCAATAAAAGGTTTTAGTAAAGGGGTGCATCAACCACCTTGATCTCGACCAAAACAGTATTCCCCCAATATGGACCCGAAGAGAAGGAATAATGCCATGCAGTCTAAATGATTGTCCATCAAATGATTGTCAGCATAGTCATAGATTGAGACAATGGGGGAGATCCAAGACCCTTCCAACAAGATAATGACATGACTAATGAGGAAGTTACTTCATCAATAATTATGCATTTGATAGTGTTTCTTAGAAACTCCACAAGGACTTGAAAATCCACATGGTAAGGTAAAAGAGGCTGGAAATCAACCATCTCAAACTTGATCGTAGTCAGGATACTCAAATGATGAGCTTCCAAAGTATCTAATAATCCATTCCTCTATGAGGGACAAGTCTGAAGCACCTCTAAATCCCACATCACACAAAGAGTCGGGACCAAATCCTCAACAATCAAATAGTGTTGGGAGGCTCGGGAATTGGGATTGTGACCCAAACACTTTAAGGCCACTTTCGATCCATGTGGTTTATCTTCAGGATTGTTGACATGCAAGGGAATATTCGGAGGTGTAGGCTCTTCACCCATGGTCGGTTGCGACGGGCCATAATCACGTGAATAGGTCACAACATGAACAACCAAAATAATATTGATGCAACCATGACCACCTTTTGTGTCTGACAGGTTTTGGTTCCTACCATAACTACTTCTGGTAGATAAGGTCCTTGAAGCCATGTTTTAATCGTGTCGAAGGGCATCAATCAACACATATCGTCTCTACATGATAAAATTTGAGGCTTACTCAATTCTAGGGCACAAGTCTGTAATATGGTATCCCCCACAAATACTACAAGGGAATTTGACCTTCCGTCTACTCTTCTTGTCCTGTTCTTCATTTTCTTCATTAATGTCATCCTTAGCATTCTCCTTTTTGTTCCCACCCTTTTTATTATTTCTCCCCTTCATTTTATTATGTCTCGATTCCTGGTTACCCTTTTGATTCTATGATTGTAGAGAATATACAACCCCGGATTGGGTGGGTGTGGAAGAAGCCGTATCTTGTCCAATCACAGACTAGTTAATTAAAAAACTCTTCATTTGATTCTTAACCTAGTCCATAACTTTGGTACTTACAGAGCAAACAATTCCATCAACATGTGGCCTGAGTTTAAACTTGGGATTGTTATTTGATTATAGAGCATCAGGGATAATATTGTAAAGGATACTAGAATGAGCATAAATCAGGTCTAACTTATTATCTCTAAGAAGATCTTGTTCCTGAGTGGTTACTTCATATGTCGAAACATCCTTCACGATATAAGGTATTAAGGACTTAAGAAACCATTATAGTAGGAATTCTGGTGGAATGTTGGACTTAAATAATTGGTTTCGCCTATGCCACCCTTGAATGTAGTTAGAAATATGGGTGACTTTGTACTACTGAAAACTCTACAAGAGTTTGGTACCAACATTATAGAGCACCAACAATTGAAATTGATTGAGGAAGACCAAGGCCAAGTCATTAAAGGTAACATATGTTCCCTGAGGAAACTATATATATTGTTAGATTTTTATCAATTTAGATAGTATTATATTAGGATCTTATCTGAGAGAATAACATGCATAGCAATCAATCACAATATATAATAGACACAAATATTTTCCTCGGGGAAACCATAAAGGAGAAAATCCTGCAACTTCCTCAGAGATAGAATAAACACCAATAGTAGCAGTAAAACCCAAAGATAATAAGATGATCTTCGACAGTCGTTCTCTCTCTTATCCCAACTCCTTATCTCTCACTCATGCGCTACAACTGAGTGTGAGTGATTGTGTAATAAATAGAGAGGTTCACTCTCTATTTACACTAGTTTCTGACTTGACAATAACTTACCAAGGACAACTTCTCTAGGAGAGTCTAATACCCCTAGTGTGCTGAAACTACAAAGACTTTAACCCTTGAACAATAAGAAGGGTTACCCTCTATGACTTTACATGACTTGTTTAAATTATTGAGTCTCTCGATAGGAACATAGGGGTATGACATGACTCAATTACATTATAGATACTTCCTGATAGGAACATCGGGGTATAATACATAAAATATACAAGTGAATACATTTCAAAGTTACAAATACATCAACAATCACTCTTAACTAGGAAGGTATTCTCTTGACACAATTCATCAGTACAAGTCTTCATCTCTGGATCAAGTCTGGATTATCATCAAAGCTAGATCATCACTGGATCATCATTGAAACTGGATCATCATCAAAGTGAGATCATTAATGGATCATCATCGAAACTGGATCATCACTGGATCATCATCAAAGATGGATCATCACTGGATCATCACCATTACTGCTTCCATTATCTCGATCAACTGGTGTTATCTCTCAATTCTACTTGTCATAGGAAGTTCTACAGAGCCAACCCTTTTTCATGTTGGTTGTAGGCCTAGCCTCCAGGTAGGTCTTCTTCAGTGCTTATATCTAACCCAGTCAGAAAGGTCCACCCAACTCTTACATCTGACCATGCGAGAAACACATCCACTACTGTTGTAATCCTACAGATCACATAAGGTTACCAATAATACATACAACAACATACACAGATGCAAGAGACAAGAACTGATAACATGAACAGATTATATTATTCTCAATAGATCATACAAAGCCAAGAATTGAACTACGTTCTTGTGTGGCTCAACAGCCTAATATACAGGTTACAAACAGTTACAATCATAACTACCTGTCGGTTCACCGAACCGACACGACTATTAG
>LPNX011108111.1:319834-357036 GCA_001517045.1 Pseudotsuga menziesii
TTCAGTAGATGGCCAACCTCTGAGTCGGACAACGAGCTTACATCCCGTAAGCTGATCCTTAGCTGATCGGGTCTAGGAAGAGGTTCTGTTGGTTCCTTTGCTTGCTCTGTTGGTTTGTCGGGAGGACCTGCAGAAGTGGAAGGTGGATCAGAGGTCAAAGGGGTGTGTGTCGGAGGGTTGGGTTCAGTGGTCGGGGGTTGTTCGGTTTGGGGAGGTGGTATGTCCACCTCCGGAGGGGGTGATGATGGTGGTCTCGGCTGTGAATCAGGTGGTGGTGGAGGTGGTGGAGATGATGGTGGTGGGGGTGTTGAGTCAGCCGAATCTGTCGGGGTGACAATGGGGTTTTGGTCGACGGAACTTGTGCTTCCTTCGGGTGTCGACTCGCTGTTTTCGAATAGCGGATTGGTGATAATTTGTCTTCGTAAGGACCCACTGTCACTTGGTGTGCTCAGGTCTAACTCTTGTGTATCTTCGGAAGATGTATGTGGCAGGGGGGGTGCTCCTTCATGTGTCGGCAGGAGCAAGTGGATACTACGAAAGGAAGGTGCCGTTTGAAAGGTCACCCAATTTCCTTCGATCGGTCGATGTATGAAAAGATGTCGACCCGGGTATGGTTCATCGCCTATTCGGCTCCAGAGTGTGATGTCGCCAGCTCTTAGTCGAAGGTCATCTTCAATAATAGTTTGTATTCTGGTACGCAGATTTACTGTGGAAAGGGTTACTCCTTGGTCGGGAACAATTAGTTGGAGAGCTTCTGGCTGCTCTATCCACATTTCATCATCTTCAGGGGACGCCGCTTCTTCTTCTTCGCCTTCTGTGCGTCGGTCATGACCCGACTCTGGCGGTACTTCATCCTGGTCGGTCTCCCTAGGGTTTTGCTGCAGCTCTGCGGCCCTTTCTCGTCTGGCTTCCCTCTTCTTCTGTCTTTCATCCCTTTCGATTCTCTTAATGTCCGACATACTGTAGTACAATACTATGCCTTCAGTTCCTCTTCGGTCGATTCTGCATTACTGGCGACGACGACTTTGGTCGACTAGAATCCACTATGCTCTAGGTCCGACACACGACCAGCTACCCCCCCATGGCCTACCCGACGCTTTTTAGAAAGCTCGGATAGTGTCTACTTACTCAGGAAGTATTCCCACTCCCTTTCAGCAATGAATTTTTCCCACTGCTTTTGCTTCTCCGCCCAATTAGTGTTTGAGGGTGGGTCTAGTAATAGAGGTCGAGGTTCAACAATGTGCCCAGCTCCTTTCTCTATTAAAAACTTGAACAGTAAAGCTGGCAAGGAACACAAGAATTGATCAGTAAATTCTGTGAAAAATTTCTGTCGAACGGTTTCCACAGAAGTCCTGTCTTCGACTGCTTGTTCCTCGCAGAAGTCGTCGGCTATCTTTTCGAACCACTCCGAGAGATTCGTACGTCCTCCTCAGATCAGTTTCTGGAGTAAATGTGCTTCTTTAGTGTTGTCCGGCTTTCTCATCCAAAAGCTGCTTCAGTAGGTGGGGCACGGATTCGACAAATTTTTCGTGAGTTTCAGTGAAAAATCGGGCTTTGGCTTCTGCGACTGTCAATCTGTTCCTTCTCGCGTAATTTTGTAGATAGTTAGCAATTTTTCGCTCCCACCAGTCCTTGATCTCCTGCTCTGGTATCATATGTGAGCATATATTCCAGTTATGTACTACCGGCAACGGAACCAATGTTGTAATCCTACAGATCACATAAGGTTACCAATAATACATACAACAACATACATAGATGCAAGAGACAAGAACTGATAACATGAACAGATTATATTATTCTCAATAGATCATACAAAGCCAAGAACTAAACTACGTTCTTGTGTGGCTCAACAGCCTAATATACAGGTTACAAACAGTTACAATCATAACTACCTGTCGGTTCACCGAACCGACACGACTATTAGTTAACAGACTAACTACTGTGTTTACTCGGCCGACCGACGTAGTCGGTATCTCGACTTAGTCGGCTGATCGACTAAGTCGGTCTTCGTTCAAGTCGACTTATGTCGACTTGCTCCTTCTACAACTACCATGTCAGAAGGCATGCCCAGCACTCACATCTGAACATGGGAGGAACACATCCAACATGGCATGTAAAAAATGCACAACACTCACATCTGACCATGGGAGAAACACATCCAATAACCATGTCAGAAAGGCTCAACACTTATATCTTACCATGGGAGGAACACATCCAACGACCATGTAAGAAGGGCTCAATAGTTATATCTTACCATGTGAGGAACACATCCAACAACCATGTAAGAAATGCTTTGGACTTACATCTGACCATGGGAGGAACACATCCAACAACCATGTCAAAAAGGATCTACACTTACATCTGACCATGGGAGGAACACATCCAACAACCATGTTAGAAAGGATCAACACTTATATCTTACCATGGGAGGAACACATCCAACAACCATGTAAGAAAGGCTCAGCACTTATATCTTACCATGGGAGGAATACATCCAACAACCATGTAAGAAAGGCTCTACACTTACATCTGATCATGTGGGAACACATCCCACTGTCACATCAAAATGGATCTACACTTGCATTTGATCACGTGGGAACACATCCTGCAATCACATCAGAATGGATCTACACTTACATTTGATCATGTGCGAACACATCCCGTAGTCACATCAGAATGGGTATGCACTTACATCTCACCATGAGATGAATACATCCAACAACCATGTCACAAAGGCTCATTGACTCATCACTTCCCTTTGGAGGAAACCTAGATCAGGAGAAAAGAAATCTCCCCCTTGAAGTACTCGAACTTTACTCTAGCTAATGGCTTGGTCAACACATCAGCTATATTCTTGTACATTGCAACATACTAGAGCTTCAATAATCCTCTCTATACCATATCCCTGATATGGTGATATTTGATCTTGATATTCTTCGACTTGTCATGGAACATTAGTTTTTCCAACAACTTCACACAACTTTGGTTGTCACAATATATTAAAGTAGAATCCAACTGGAGATCAAACAAATCAAATAGTATCTTCCTAAGCCACACTGCCTCACATCTAGCCAAACAAGCTACAACATACTCTGCTTCGGCTATACTCAATGCCAGACAGGATTGCTTCCTGCTAAACCAAGAGATCACACCTGATCCTGTACTGAAGCAACACCCCGAAGTGATCTTCCTATCAATGACATCGCCTGCCCAATCTGAATCAACATAACCTTCTAGGTTAATCTTCTGATCCACCTTATACTTGAGCCCATAATTAAATGTACCCTTAAGGTACCTCAGAATATGCTTTGCAGCAATCAGGTGAACATGTCTCAGATCCATCAAGAACTGGCTCAATGTGTTCACAGCAAAGCAAATATCTGGTTTCATATTCATTAGGTACATCGAGGACCCAAAGATATGATGATACATTGTAGCATCAACAGTCTTTGATGAATAATCACTTAATAGCTTCAAATTCGATTCCATAGGTGTGGTCATGGCCTTGCAGTCCATCATCCTGAACCTCTTTAGGGTCTCTACTACATACTTCCCTTTTCTTAGAGATATTCCATCTGCATTCTACCACACCTCCATGCCTAGAAAGTAGTGCATCATAGCCAATTCCTTAATATCGAACTTAGCAGCAAGCTTCCTCTTCATATTAGCAATCAACCCATTCACACTTGTTACAAACATATCATCTACATACAGTAGGAGTATCACTGGGTTCCCTTCTTCAACCTTGTAGTAAAGGTTGGAATCTTCCTTACTCTTGGTAAAGCCCAAACTCGATAGGAAGCTGTCAATTCTGTTGTACCATGTCCTAAGTGCCTATTTCAAAATGTACAGGGATTTATTTAATTTAAACACAGAAGTCTCCCTGTTACGTGTCTCAAAAACAAGTGGATTCTCCACATATACTTCCTCTTCTACTACACCATTCAAGAAAGGATTCTTGACATCCATCTGGTGTATCTTCCATTTCATTGCTGTAGCCAGAGCAAGTACTGATCTTATGGAAGTGTATTTGGCTACAGGTGCAAAATTTTATTCATAATCTATTCCTTCTTTTTGGGAGAAGCCACAAGCCACAAATATTGCTTTATATTTCTCTATGATGCCATCTGTACGATGCTTGATCTTGTATATCCACTTGTAAGTCACAACAGACTTCCCCTCTAGTCTATGGACAACATCCTAGACATCATTCGTCATGATTGACTGGTACTCCTTGATCATAGCATCCTTTCATTCTTTCTTCTGTGTCGTTTCTTCATAGTTGGAGGGTTCTTTATCAATGATGTCACATAACAGGGCTACATAACTGGATTAGGGCCTAGTTCTTTCCCTCTCTCTGTGCATTTCTTATAGAGCCCCATATCTTTCTACACCTTGTATAGCCTCTCATACCCATGCAGGTTTCCTCTTGTGAGGATTCTTCTCTTGGGGTGGATCTACAGGTTCTTGGGGTTCTTCTATTTCTCGATCTTCTTCTTGAGTTGCATCGTTCATAGTTGTATATTGAACTTTGAATACTTTTGTTTCTTCAGGTTCTTCAGCAGGTCTCTTTCTAGATTTATTGTAAGCTGAGTCTTCATCAAATGTTACGTCCCTGCTGATGTCGATCTTCTTGAATCCTGGAAAGTATATTCTGTAAGCCTTCGAGCTTTCACTATATCCCACAAATATACCCTTCTTTCCAAAAGGATCTAACTTTGTCCTCTTTTCTTTTGGAATGTGTATGTACACTGGACAACCAAATTTTCTGAGATGACTAAATTTTGGTTTCTTGCCGAAGAAAACCTCTTCAGGATTTTTGTTCTTGAGTACTCTATGAGGAGTATGGTTCTATACATACACAATTGTTCTAGTATCTTCTTCCCATATATGCATGGGGAGATATTGATCATGAAGGATTTCCCTTGCAGCTTCCATAATTGTTCTATTCTTCCTTTGTGCAACCCCATTAGGTTGTGGATTATATGGAGTGTTTAACTCCCTCTTAATCCCTGAATCTCTGAATAATTCATTGAATTCATTTGATGTGAATTCTCTGCCATTCTCTGATCGAAAGGTCTTGATTTTTTTTTTCTGTGTGATTCTCGATCAAGGCTTTGAACTCTTTGAACTTGTTGAATACTTCATGCTTGTTTTTCATGAAGTATATCCATGTATTCCTAGAAAAATAATCAATGAAAGAAACATAGTATATGTACCTGTTACAGCTGATTTTACCACACATGGTGGATCACACCTTTATGGCCTTCCCTGTCCCTCTACGGACTCTTTAGAACCCATGGACCATTTTTGTACCTTTGATGTTTTTTAGATCATCCTAGAAAACATGCATTATTTTCTATACGCGACTTTTAAACCTACTCTCGCATATATACGCTGATTTGACCATTAAACCTGCGTACATCGCGATGTGTACAAAAGGCCAAATAGTTTTGGAGTTTTCCTTGATGTGGATCCGAGTCACTTGTCTCTTGGCCTTCCATATTCCTTGAGATCACTCAGATTTGACCTTCCATTACCCCATCGAAGCACTATATAAGGAACCCTTTGGATACATTGAAGGGAGAGGAATTGAAGAGCAAGAAAACTATAGTCCATTGTTGCCGGAGCTTATACTTGAGTCTGCATCCCTTTGTCCCTTAGAGCACTTTGTGTTCTTCCCAAGCTTTCTCTTGTTTGTGAGCTTTCTATCAAGAGATGGAGGATTGAAGTGGCGGAGGCCCAGGTGGAGGACTCAGTGTCTCTAATTCATAGGCGTGCCGACAGAGGTTGTCACTATTGTAATCTCTGATTTATATTAATAGAAATATCATTTCCTATCCAATAATATGTATTTAAATGCGTATTGAATCCATGGATGCTTTTAAATGCTTACATGTTATTGATTATATATGCTAGAGTAGATCTAACACCATTATGTAGCATGCTTGTCTTGTTTGCTAAATTTTGAGAGATCAAATTATTAATACAAGCATGAGTGGAAAAAGCTCAATGGGGATCTACATCAACCATCCGGAATAATGTATGTATCGAGATCCTTTAGTGTTAGATGCTTGGTTTCTCTTGCATATAGGAAAGTATTGATTTCTATGGTTACTCTGTCTATTGTGGTACCCCAAGCCATAGGAATTTTTCTCCGTAAAATAATTGGCGACCATACTGGGGAGTTCCTAGTCATTTCCTTTGGGGGTTTTTATCGACATTCAATGTTCTTGAATTTCTCTGATTTCTCTGTTTTTGAGTCGAGTCTGGGGGCATGTTTTCCTAGTAGTGTCTGATAGGAGTAAATTTTGTCTCAGCTTGTCTGTTTACCTTCTTTTTATCTCTTTTTCTTCCTGTACATGAGTTTTTGCTTCACAATCACTTGTACACACGGTTTTGACTGGGATTTTCGGGTATATAAGGGGGTTTTCTGCACACAGTCGCATATGCCATGAATTTTTATTTTTATGGGAATATTAAGTGTTGCTGGGTGAGTTTTGATGATTTCTGAGTCTCCTTGGATGCTTCTAGAGTCTGTATACACCTCTTTTTCTGACCAGAGACACTTTTTAGGTTGAATTTTTTAAGAATGTTCTTGTCATTGCATTTTCTATTTTTTGTTTTGGGATTAGTGCATTAGGTCTCTCTTTCCTTAATGCTTTAAATCGGTTATTTTTTATAGTTCTTGCAAAGTCTTGGGATGGTAGAGTCATTCTTTTGCTTTATTATCTCATTTTAATTCAAAAAAATACAAAAATATTTGCTTCTTTGCATCATTATGCATCATTGCATTTTGCATTTTGCATGGTACTTGCACTAGGTTTGCTTGGAAAATTATTAGTCATATTTTCATATAGGAATGACTACATTTTTCATTTGAAGGAGAATTTTGTATTTCACGTAGTATCATACCCGGTTTTTCATTTGACACATGCATTTGCATTGATTGTTAGGTGTGCATTTTACTTCTTGTTGCGTCATAACACCATTAGTTGCATGATCATTTACCCTTCTGAGTAATAAGTCAATTAAAATCAATGCATAATAAAATTAATTACACTCTTTTCTTTTATAGGGTGCACCAACAAGATTATGTTTTAGTGTCTTGGAATAGTTGTTGGGGCGCGCACCTTAACAGTCCTTAAGGTGGATAACTCCGTCGGTTTTTGGGAGCTTGTAAACGGAGCTATGGCTCAAAATAGTCTTAGGGGTGTCGAGGCTGAGTAAAAAACCTTATTTTGTAATAAACCCGTGATTTAAATCTAGGGTTTAGGGTTCTGGGTGCCGATGGTTTAAGTCCATGGTTTTGTAATAGTGCACTGTATAAATAGGCACTCTTGTAAATAAGTGAGGTTAGGATTTTTTGTAAGATGAATTGATGCAAAGCTAAGGATATTTTGTAAGAAAAGGTTAATTCCTAGCTGTATGCGTGGACGACCTCTGCAGCTGTGTGCACAGAGGCCTGCAGCTGTGTTCGTGGCTTTGAGGAATTGAAGGGATCTGCAGCCGAGTGCGCAGATCAGAACTGTGGTTTTTGTAGAAAGTTGAATAAAACATAGTTTTGTGGATGTAAACCATACACTGGTGGTGAACCACGTTATATCTTGTGTTATGGTTCTGTGTGTTGTTTCTATTGTGTTCTTTCATGCATTAATATCTATATATCTGATAAGGAAAGATCTCTGCTAGATAATAACTTCATTGTGAATTCCCAGTAAAGGGTTGCACAAGGCACTGTTTGTTTATCTAACCACGAAGCTAAATAAGTGAATGTTAAGCTCTGTGATTTATATTTATAATCTCTTTAAAAGCTAAAGGTACAGTAATATCCCTCTTCTACTTGTAGAAATCTGGTTATGCGACACCCCATAGCTGTTTCGGGTGAGACTGCAGCCTGTTCGTAGGTTGTTGCCGAAAGGGCCAACACTATGGGTATTTTGTTGGTGTGAAGTTAAAGGTATAAAACCCAGGTCTGCCCTATAACCCAACAAATTGGTTTCGTTGCCGGTTGAACTCAGTATCTACTCAAGAGGGGTTTACGTCGTACCTCGAGGGCTATGTTCTTGAGACCCTCTGTGAAGGAAATCAGTGATTGGCTTGATGAGACATATCTAAAATTTGCTGAGCAAGAGAACAAAGATCCATGACGTAGTGCAAACAACTTTTTACAAAGGTATTTTTTTGTGATGTTTATGAAATTTTCTTTGGTAGTATCCACATAGAGTTGCACCAGTGGTTATCCAGGTTAACAGAGAGAAGGACGAACTTCCAAGAATGTTAGTTTCCTGCTTGGACCCCTGCGAGAATTAATATACTAAAAAGGGTGAACGACAAGATATCCCAGTGCTGTTGATTTCTGGACAACACGAACCCTTGAAGCATTTGTGATGGAGTTCACCATCGACACGAGTACCTCCTTTAGTGAAGCTGAGAGTCAGTTTTTCAAAGGACCAAGGGGTAAGTTTTTGAATTCATTTAGTTTACGAATTAAAATTCTATTGGCTAAAAAAGGTGTATTTCTAATTGAATCACACTGTTAGATTTAGTATTACTAAACTATGGTTTTATGTGAAAATACCTTCGACGAGCAAAGTGGTTTGCTGCGAAGTGGAAAAAGGTACAAGAGAGATTTTGGATCCTATTCCTAGGGTCAGCATACCGAGTATCCCCCTGTAAACCCCGCAGATTCAGAACACGAAGAAACCCCTTCTATTGGAAACCCTCCGGTAACCCTGCAGCGAAGACCTATTATCCCTAAGAACCCATCGTAGTCTGAAAGTCACCCTAGCTTAAGTATCCCTGTCGCAGGTCAGTCTACCCCAGTAAGTTCACGCCTGCCTACTCCCAATCCCCCTCCATACCCCCCTAGACCTGCGATGGCCCATATGCATGATGACATTAAGCTCCATGTTTTTAAAGGAACTGGATTAAAGGATCCATAGCAGTTCTGGTTTTTATGTGAAGCAGTGTGGACCGCTAAGTCCATTACTGATCAAGATACAAAAAGAGCGCAGCTGGTTACTTCTTTCAGAGACCGTGCTCTGACCCGATTCATGAAGTTCTCCAGCACTTAGAACCATGCATTGATTGACATAAAAGCAGTAATGATAAAGGAACTTAAGAAGCCAAAATCCAAGTCACAGTGTATCACTGAATTGAAAGAGATTCAGCAGAGGCGTGGAGAATCAGTGTGGGACTTTGATCAAAGATTCAAAGTTCTACTAGACCAAGTCAATTTTCCCATTGGAACTGCACAGCACAAGGAATGGTTTATTGCAGCATTGCTACCGCATATTAGAACTCCACTCATGCAACAGAAGGTTGTTGACTAGCAAGAGGCTCTGGAAATCGCATTGAAGCTTGAAACCGCACCTGTCGAAGATAACTATGGTATTGCTCAAATCCAACCGCAGTTGGCAGCGATGGCTCTGGAGCTTCGCGATATGAAAAAATGAAAAATCGGTCATGAAGAGGTCTAGTGCACATAATGTCAGACAGAAGGTCACGACAAGGAATAGTGTCCTGTGGTAAGAAATTACCTAAATACTGGTGCGCCAAACCCGTTCAACCCTACTATTATATATTGTGAGATCTGTCAGACAACTGGCTAGCATCGACCTGAGAATTTTTATCTATGATAGAGGTATGTGCAAGTCTCCAATAACCCTTACTACAAATTCTATAAGTCCGTAGGACATAATGAAGATGAGTGTCATAGTTATGACCTCATGAGAGAACATACCTACGTTGCCTATTGGGTACTAAATGAGGGACAGAGTAATGATGGCTAGGGCTACCGCATTGGTGCATCAGGTAGAGGTGTCTTTGGAGGCCGTCGTCGTGGTGGTATGGCTGGCAGAGGTCGTGGTCAGGTGGTGTGTTATAACTGCAACAAGATTGGACATCTGGCTTGCGACTGTCAAAACCCGACTACAACATGTCGGTATTACCGAGCAGTAGATCATGTGATCAAGCAGTGCCCGCAATTGATAGCTAAGATTCAGGAAAGAAATAGTGCCCCTACTCAGAATCTTCAGATGATTTCTGTTGAGCAAAGACCTGCCCCAGCCATTAGTGTTGTCACCCGAAGTGGAGCTACGATGCATATACAGCCTGCCGAGAAACAACCTGACGAGGCTTGGGTTCATAAGTCCCCTGTGAAAGTCCCCGCCTTTGATATTGAAAGAGAAAAGGAGACATTCATGGAAGCTAAGAAAGATTTTGTGGATTCTAGCCCAGCAGTAGCACCTGCACAGCCACATCAGTAGCAGTCATAGCTGCAAGAAGCTTCGATGGATAAAGTAAGTACCCTGTCCTCCTTTTTATAGAGTTGTCTGAAACTTTTAAGAAATCAGAATTCTTTAAGTGAGTTGCAAAAAGTTATTGCTTCCTGTGAACCTCAGCAAGGTTCTGGTCAGGCAAAAGCTATTCATAGAGTCAAAAGAACTGGTAGGGAAATGAGGTTGAATGCTTAGATAGGAGAGTATGAGATGACTGATGTGATCTTGGACTTAGGGTCAGAAGTCAATGTCCTAACCAAGAAAACCTGGGAACAAATGGGCAAACCTACCCTTGATTGGTCCCCTATATAGTTGAGATTAGCCAATCAGCAAAATATTGTGCCCCTAGGACAATTTCCTAATGACCCAGTAGATATTGCTGGTGTCCATACTGTAGCAGACTTCAAATTTATTGAGATCATTGACGACAACAATCCCTATCTAGCTTTGTTAGGTATTGAGTGGGCAATGTTAAATGCTGCAGTTATTAACCTTAAGAAGAGATATATGACTTTCGAAGGAAAATATTTGAGAGTCATAGTCCCATTGGATCCCTCACAAGGAGAAAGATACACAAAACCACTCGAAAATGAATATTGGGTTGTTCTGGAGCACATCTATAATATCACCACGAAGGAAGAATATTATATTGACCCCAATGCCAAAGGTATTATGGATTGGCAGTGTGACAACTCCTGTATGATGGACTTAGATGATGGTTTAGAGAACTGATAGAACCAATTGTATAAGCTTCATGGACACAAATGTGCCAGAATTACCAAGTCTCTCAGATGGCTTACAAGAGTCCTACCCATTTTTGATGGTTCGACAGACCCAGAAGAGTTTAGTGCGGCATTCTCAGAATAGATACCGGATTCATAGACACATGAGACTTTGGATTCAACATTCTGAAACCCTACAGCAAGATGGAGGGATAACCATAAGAATTACATTCCTAGTTGGGAAGCTTGTCAGAAATCTCTTCGCCTAAGCTTTGTGGATCAGCTCCAGGAGGTGCGCAGCAGGTTCGCTGGGAAGGGTGGACTGCAGGAACACTTGGAGCACTGTTACGAAGCATGGAAACATGTACCTCGATAGGCACATAGGCTTATACATATCCGGGTACCTGTAGCAGAGAACTGGTATACGGAGGTCGGGCCTCGGCATGCTAATAGGTCTGGTGACAAAGAAATCACCAAGTACCAACCTACGAGATTGAAGCTCACACCTTGGTCGTGGAATTTGTCAGGATATGCCGAAGGTCAAAATGGTGTCGATGGTCCTTATTGTGACGCAGCTGCAGATCTGGAGGCCCTGTAGCCCAAAAGCTGACCATTGGAACACTACCGATTTGGCGGCACTGGTACTTTACTCGCCTTAATTGCTTGTCCTAATGATATCCGCTGAAATCTAGCACCGTGGCAACAGGACCTCTGTCATATTTGGCACCTTCAATGTACATTTATGGAAGATTTGGTCGATGGATTATATATGAAGACACCCGGGCATGGGGAAATCACATTCTGCATTTCCTTGAGTTTCACAATTGAACCCATGTCAGCTGATCGTGAACTCCAGGACTTATTGAGAGAATTTGAACAGACGGGTCTACAAAACATTTTCGCCCCCCCACCGGAGCCTACAACTTGTGAAGAGACTCTACCAGCATCAACCCCACCAATTCAGACACGATCTACCAGGAAACAGTTTAAGCCTGAAGTTCGTTCTAAGCGGAACAAAGATAGACATAAGCAATCAGGGAAAACATTGGAGGATCCTGGGATGAATCCACCTAGCTCAATAGATATCCCACTTGAAGGGGATGAGGACATTGCCCCGCAGTGACCACCATATCTTCAGCATATTCAACCAAGAGTTAAACTTCCTCGATGGAGTGCTATGTTCACTATATGCACCCCTTCGCTCCCCTCGGGTGTGCATCTAGTCAAAACGATGACAGGGAAAATAGACCGGCTGAAGTATGTCGACAATGACACGAATGACCGTGGGAAGTTTCCCTAGTTCACACTAGCCCAATACTTACACTTTGTTAAATATCAAGAGACTAGGGTGACCTTATTGGAAGTAAAACAGTGGCCTGCTAGCTTGGATCTAGTTAGTTTGCTGAAGATGCTTAATGTTCCCCATTTTGGTCGTAGCACATAGGTCACCATCGTGGTCAAACAGTTGCTGGCGTTAGTACATGATGGCTACCTATGGATCGGCAACAAGAAAATTCTTATTAATGATGAGCTCATTCATAATATCATAGGCTTAATAAAGGCAGGGCCTGATTCAGGGATAGAGTTTCCCTCAAAGCACGAAGATACGAAGCTCACACAAAGCATGAAGGAGCGCTTTGGCCTAACGAAGGGGAAACATGGGTATCCCACTTCCGCTATTCAAGAGCAGAACATTCACTTTGCAGCTGAGCTCTTAGCATGCAAAATTATGCGGAAATGCATACCAACTGAAGTGCCTACCCCGGTCATCAGAATTGCTATCAATTGCACCGAATGCTACAGCCATAACTAGGCATCCTATCTTACGAAGGAATTCCTTGAAGACGCTCCCGACGCACAGGATAAAGGTAGGCCCTTCCACTACTCATGGTTGATTGTCCTCATCGCATTGGTAGGATGGCAAGAACCTACTGAAGCCCAGTTTGCTGTTGTACCAGTGCACATGCCTGGCACAGCCAGGTACACATCGCTATGGGTTTCACAGGATAAAACCCACCAACAGATGACAAACTATGTATTTTCTTTTTATATGATGAGTATCTTGTATGATATTATAAACACCCCATGGCTCAGTAATGAGTTGTTCTCTCAATATGATGGAGCGGTCAATTTCAGGGCCAATATGCACCATATTTTTATCCAAGCTTGCGCAGATAAGAAGCATCAATGGTTTAAGTTGCCATATGTAGTGACTAAAGATGACATCCTCGCGGTAGTATAGTAGTGGCCGACAGAATGGTTAAAAGACGTAGGAACAAAACCAAAGATTCTTATCCCTCCTGTCACCAATATGGGTGTAGGCCCCAGTCACACACAGCAGCAGGACCCCCCCGAAGACAGTGACAAACAGACTGAGTCACAGCAGACTGATAACAACTAGGGAGGAGATGGTGGAAATGAAGATGAAGAAGAAGAAGAAGAATACTCGGTCAAAACTACCTCAGACCCTAATAGGCAGCATAAGCGCAAGACACCGAAAGTAGAGGAAGTAAACAAACCGCAGTCGTGAAAGAAAGCGAAGGCATCAAAGGCTAAGAATATTGATGAAGCACCCGGCTTGACAAGTGAGGAGATTGATGAGGCTTTGTCAAAATACATCGAAGTCCTCACTAAACAATGGTCAGAGTTTGCCATTGCGTAGCTGAATGCCATCACTGGTGTAGCCAAGCACATCTCATAGCTTAAGGACTTAGCAGTGAAGTCAGTGACTGGCACTGCAGCCAGCAACACCCCAGTTAGTGCGCAGCCAGACCTAAGGCAATGGCCGGCTAGAGATAACAAAGGACAAGTGTCAAGTGCAGCCATCATATTAACTGATGCAGCGTCGCGTGCGGAGATGAGCATGAAGGTTGGAATAGATTACACTAAGATTCCCATGACAGAGCTACACCTCTGTCAGTTAGCAATTATGAAAGAAATCTAGGCACGAGACCAATATTTGTAGATGCAATTAGAAGAGGCCATAAGTTAGTAGCAGGGCTTCGCAGCGCAGCTAGAGGCAGCAGAGCATAGAAAGAGGGACGCCGAAAGAAAGTGGATTACACTAGTCCGAGTTTTGGATGAGGCATGTCAAAGTCTTCCTGACTTCGACGTGCAGCTGGTGGAAGAGCCAGAACAAAGATTAGTCAGGATGAAAGACTATGCATAGTACTCTCACAGTGAAATTGAGAAACTCAATGTAGCACATGAGGCTCAGATCGCGGAGCTTCAACTGTGCATCCCTCCAGAAACTCCACCTGAGGTCAAAGAACAGCGTCGCGTAGACATTCAGACATCCACAGCGAAAATTTCAGATATTGTGGGTAGCGTAGCAAAGTTGCTCAGAGACAGTGTCGAGGTCTGGACCACCTTGCAGGAACATCCAGAAATAGGATAGCTGCAAGAAACCATCAAGCAGCGACAGGAAGATTTGGATGCTGTAAAAGCGAAAATTAAGACTCTACCATCAATGGAGAAAATGCTCAAAGTAAAGAACAACAAGGAACTCTAGCAAGAAATTGAGTCATGCAGGGTGAAGTTAATAGAGCTGGAAAACTCTATACAGCCACTTGTCGTTGAGGCTTTGGAATTAAGTACTGTGGTGGATAGCTAGTTCAAAATTCTGAAGGAATATGATGCATTGGCACAGGAAAAGGCCAGCGAAGTATCATCCGCAGTACTGTAGGAGTTGGTGGAAAAGGAGAAAGTAGCCGACGACATCATGCATAGTCTAAATACTCAGTTCGCCGTGCTCGTAAAGAATCTTTGTCTGCCAAAAAACCAGTAGAGTGTCCCGGGATGGGACACTCGTGAGTCTTAGGGGCCTGTTGGGGCACGCACCCTAACGGTCCTTAAGGTGGATAACTCCATAGGTTTTTGGGATCTTGTAAGTAGAGCTACGGCTCAAAATAGTCTTAGGGGTGTCGGGGCTGAGTCAAAAACCTTATTTTGTAATAAAGCCATGGTTTAAATCCAGGGTTTAGGGTTCGGGGTGCCCATGGTTTAAGTCCATGGTTTTGTAATAGTGCACTGTATAAATAGGCACTCTTGTAAATAAGTGAGGTTAGGATTTTTTGTAAGATGAATTGATGTGAAGCTAAGGCTATTTTGTAAGAAAAGGTTAAGTCCCAGCTATGTGCGTGGACGACCTCTGCAGCTGTGTGCGCAGAGGGTTTTGGGTGATTAATAAAATCTGCAGTTGTGTGCATAGATGCATGCAGCTGTGTGCACGGCTTTGAGGAATTGAAGGGATCTGCAGCTAAGTGCACTGATTAGAACTGTGGTTTTTGTAGAAAGTTGAATAAAACACAGTTCTGTGGACATAACCCCTACACTGGGGGTGAACCACGTTATATCTTGTGTCGTGGTTCTATGTGTTGTTTCTGTTGTGTTCTTTCATGCATTAATATCTATATATCTGATAAGGAAAGATCTCTGCTAGATAATAACTTCACTGTGAATTCCCAGTAAAGGGTTGCGCAAGGGACTAATTTTTTATCTAACCACGAAGCTAAATAAGTGAATGTTAAGCTCTATGATTTATATTTATAATCTGTTTAAAAGCTAAAGGTACAGTAATATCCCTCTTCTACTTGTAGAAATCTAGTTCTGTGGCACCCCATAGTTGTTTCGGGTGAGATTGCAGCATGTTCGCAGGTTGTTGCTGAAAGGGCCAACACTGTGGGTCTTTTGTTGGTGCGAAGTTAAAGGTATAAAACCCGAGTCTGCCCTATAGCCCAACAATAGTTCATTGTGAGTAAATTCTCTAAGACCACTAAACAAAAACATGTATGTGTCTGTCCAGGTAAGAGTGTGAAATTTGTTGGTATAATTAGTGTTTCTCACGATCCTCCTCTTACAAGGGAGTTAAGCACGAGGCAGTGTGAGCAGTTATTGATTGGGATGACCCCTAGTCATAAATGAATAGCACTGGAGATATTTCCAGGATTGTATTCGTATATAGGGGCTCTTTCAAGAGTTTTGGGCTTTGCTACCCTGCACATATAGTCAATCATTCTTGTGACTGTCTGCCACAGCATTGATTATATTGAGGTGACCTTAGTTGCCTTACCTAGGTTATCGAGGGGGTACTTTGTAGAGGTTATTCTGTAGGTGTCCCAGCCAGGTTGGGGTCTGACAGCATAGTCGTTATATGCGTTAAAGATGAGGGCCACAATAATTGGTTACGAACCTCCACTTGTTGTGTATGGGAGTCTCAAGCCTCTCCTATGTGAGACATACCTGCTTCATTCAGGATCTCACATATCCTACCCTTTCTTGCTTGTGATTTGGATTTACATTATATAGGTGTATGCTCTGTCCATGCTAGTTTGCCTAGGGTTTGCATAATTAGATAGAGTCTTTTTTATTTTTTGATTCATTGTGGATTCAGGTGTGGCACTTCATCATTCTCGTTGTTTAGCAGGACTTTTTCCTTCTACATCTCCTCTTCCTTTGGGAGAGAGAAATAGACAACCTTGGAGGACTACTCATCACATTGATTCAGACATGATGGGAGATCACGAGGATGAGATTCCTAAGGTGTCTTCTTCACCTCAAGAGGTTGGGGAGGAAGATACTATTCCTGTATATGATCCTTCACCATATATACCTTCACATTCTGGCTATTATCCCTCATTCACAGGTTGTCGGTACTGGTTTTTGTGTGACAAGACTCACCATGAACCCAGAAGCACTAGTCATGTTAGTTATGGCATGCCTAATATCCCTACACATGATCCATCACATCATGTTGAGTCGAAAATCAAACCTAGCAGTATGCCCAGGGGCACTCCTATTCCTTTCCATGAAGAGATATTTGGGAGAACTAGTCACATTGCACCCTCCATCCCGACGATGGAAGCTACCTCATGTGCCCATCCTAGACCTAATGTTAGTATTCATATGTGGATACCAAAACCAAGACAACTGACCATAGGGAATAACACTTACATCCCTTCACATGTCCCTTCGTCCTCGATTCCTACTCCTTCAAATGCATTTTTGACAACCCTTCCTCCCCCGCATTTTCGTGGTCCTTCAGGTTGGAATGTTGCTACAATTCAAGTTCATACTGCGACTGCCCGCACAGTATTATCTCAGAGTCAAGTATCTCATGTTGTATTGGGAGGTCATATCCTATTTCTGGATCATCTAATGGTCCATCGCAAGGAGTTCCCCATATCCCTACTTATGGAGCTTCTCATGGGATATCCCATGGGACATCTTATGGAGCTTCTCATGGACAATCTTATGTACCATAGAATCGACTGAGCTATCAAAATTATTGGTATAGGTATCAAAAACCCACTTACTCCTCTAATTATGTCTTCGTAGCACCACATAGTCAAGGTAGACCACATCATAATACTTCCATGCCACCCTACACAGGTCAAATGGGAGGAGGATATTATGGCCAAGGCCATGGTATTTACAGTAGTCAACCTTATATGAACCAAAACTATTAGGGATCGTAGCATATATCGGCTCAACCTAGGCTCCTTTTCCTCGCAACGTTGAATTGACTTGACTTATCGAGACTAATGAACGATCATGTATCTCATGACCTGGCTTGGCCGTTTGTCCCTACTAAGCTTCCCTTAGACATTCCTAAATTTGAGGTAAAACCAAGAGAAGATTCTAGTGAAGATGTCACTACCTTTCACCTTTGGTGCTATTACAACTCCTTACATGATGACTCGATCCGTTTAATTCTATTTAAACGCACCCTTACTGGGCCTGCAGTGAAATGGTACATAGAGTTACCGAGGGGGGCATTCGTTTTGTTCGATGATCTTGCTATGACTTTCCTCAATCATTTCTAGCTACCAGTGTGTTATGATGTTGGTACAGAAATCTTGTTGACATTTCAGTAGGACAAAGCCACACATATCTTGGATCATATCCAAGAGTGGCGTAGACAGAAGAGGTTGATTAAATCTTTCATAATGTGGGAGTTTCTCCTTAAGTAGTTCCTTAAATAGACATCCTCGCTTGCCTTACTATGTGTCTCTCTTGATTTATGTAGAATGTCTTAACATGACCATCAAATGCACTGTGATTTACGAAGGAGTTATTGCTTCCGTGATGTCTTTGTCATGTTGGAATGTTTTGGGTTCTCCCAACTTGTCTAAATCCACTACCATGATGATTTTCTTTGATGGTAGATCATTTCGACCGTGTGAAATTATTCCTTCTCTTAAGGTCTATTTGGGAGGGAAGACCGTCGTGATCGAGGTCGAGGTGGTTGATGCGCCCCTTGATTACAATCTTTTACTAGGTTAGAATTGGATGTATAGTATGCAAGCCGTAGCCTCTTCTCTATTTTGAGTTGTATGCTTTCCATTTAATGGGAAGATTGTTACAATTCATCAAACATCATTCAAAAATACGATTGTTAGTGCATCGTCAGGACCTTCTATCCTGATTTTTGATCATTCTCAACCGATAACTGGGAGTGTGGGTGTAGGCATGTATCCATCCCTTATGGGGACATTTAGTTATCCTGCACCCATCCTTATGATCGGATCTAGTTTTGATGGGGCTTCACCTTCATTGAATTCGGTGTCTTTTCACACTACCCATATGGAAGATCCTTGGATTCTTCCTACACCGAGTCCTTCGAATGGACCTATCGAAACAGACATGCCATTTACGGCAGCAATGATTGCATATCAAGCAAATATTGATGGTGTTGTAGAGCCTAGTCCTTCCTCTTTGCGGATGGAGGAGGAGGGGCCGTATGTGCTACCTGCATGGGAAGTTGAGTCCTATCATGCACATGATTTCCTTTATAGGTTTTTTTCATCATATGGAGCTATTATTGAGGCCATGTCTGGGGTTGAGCCACGTTGGAAAGAGTTACATCAAAGATCTTATTTTCTTCCCGATCTTTACCATTTGGAGCATGAGGACTTTAGGGAGATTCTTAGTGAGATGATTGGTAGCCCCATGGTTCCATTAAGCTCTCCTGGTCAGATGGGTGATGAGAACATGGTGAATATATCACCTACTATTCCTATCAATATCTCTCGTGATCCTAACAAGATTGAGAATGTCTATATTGGGAAATAATGTTCCCATGCTAAGACTTAGGAGTATACTAAGATGTTCAAATAATTTCATGGAATCTTTGCTTGGTCATATGAGGAAATGCTAGGTATCAATCCTCACATTCTCGAACATGAAATTAAGACCTATCCAAATGTGAATCTGATTCGACAACGTTTGCATGTGGTGAATCCTAGAAAAGTACCCATGATTAATGCTGAGATAGAAAAGATATTAAAATTCGGTTTTATCTATCCCGTTCCATTGATAGAGTGGGTTTCAAACACCATTCTGGTTGACAAGAAGCAGGGAATGATCCGTATATGCACTGATTTATGTGATTTAAACCGTGCTTGTCCTAGGGATAATTTTCCCACACCATTTATTGATCAGAATTTGGATGAGTGTGGGGGAAGCAAGGTATTTTTTTTTTATGGATGACTTTTTCACATATAGTGAGATTTAGATTAAACCCAGGGATCAACACACAATTGCATTTATTTGTCCTTAGGGTACATTTTCATATCGTAAGATGCCTTTTGGTCTTAAAAATGCCGGAGCCACATTTCAACAAGCTATGACCTTGATTTTTCATGATCTCAAATTGATTATTGAAGTCTTTTTGGATGACCTTGTTGCTCATTCTTGGCTGATAGCGCATCATTCCTACCATTTGAGATTAGTATTCGAAAGATGCCGCCACTACCAGGTTAGGTTAAATCCACATAAGTGCATCTTTTGCATGAAGTTGGGTCACTTACAAGGGTTCATTGTTTCCAAGGAGGGTATAAGAGTCGATCCCTTAAAGGTTGAGGCAATACTTCAATTTTCTCCCCCGAGAAATATTAGACATCTTCAATGTTTGCAAGGCATGGAAAAATTATTACGGATATTCATGGATAACTTTTCCAATTTGACTAAAGGCTTTATGTGTCTTTTAAAAAAGGACACTACATTTTGCTGTGATGAGCAAGCCCAAGAGTCCTTTGATGCTCTTAAGAGAACCTTAGCATTGAGCCCCGTGCTTAGTCCACCTGACTATAGCCATGACCTTTTTATTTATTTGGCTATGTCCATGGAGATGATTGGTATGGTTTTGGTTCAGGAGGATGAGGATATCTATGAGCATGTCATATATTATTTGATTCGTAACCTTATAGATGGAAAAATCCATTATTCCCATGTGGAGAAACTTGCCTTAGCTACCATTCATATGGTTCAAAGATTGAGACACTACATTCTCCTTTGCCAGACCTTGGTGGTAGCTCATGTCAATCCATTTCAGTTCGTCCTCACTAGAAGGATGATTAGGGGAAAGTATAATAAATGGATTGTTATTTTGCAAGAATTTGATCTTGAGTTTGTTCGGTGAAATCGAAGAAATCGTTAATTTTTGCGGAGCTCATTTCCAATTTCCCAAGTGATGAGGAGGATGAGGTTTATGAGGATATGTTTGTCGATGAGCATATTTTTCTTATCTCAAATTTGGATCCATGGTATGGGGATATTATCATATTATTACAAACGTTGAAGGTCCCTACTCACCTTTCACGGGATGAGCAAGGACGATTACGTCGTGTATCTAAGAACTACCTTATAGTGGATAAAACTTTGTACCTCCGTCCGGTAGATTCCATTTTATGTCATTGTTTAACCCATGAAGAGGCTAAGGTTGTGATGAATGATTTCCACAGAGGGGCGTGTGGTGGTCATTTATCTGGGCTTTCTACAGCCCAAAAAATTTTAAGAGCAAGATATTTTTGGTCATCAATCTATAAATATTATGTTAAAGTGGTCAAGAAGTGTTACCCTTTCCAGGTGTTTGCACGCAATATGCGCTCACATCCTATCCCGTTACATTCAATTATCATCGCTGGTCCCTTCACTAAGTGGGGGCTTGACTTCATGGATTGCAACCCAAATTTAGCTGGGGGGCATCATCATATTATAGTAGTTGTTGATTACTTCATGAAATGGGCTGAGTCTATGCCCACGTTTAAATCCGACGATGAGATAGCTGCACATTTCATATTCAACCAAATTATTACTCGGTTCAGTATTTCGAAAGATCTTATCAATGACCATGGTAGGCACTTTTAGAATTGAATGATGGAAGAGTTGGCCTCGAAGTTAGGGTATAAGAAGGAGCACTCCTCTTCTTATTACCCTTAGGTGAATGGACAGGTTGAAGCAGTGAACAAATCACTTAAATCCATTCTCCAACGAACCATCACACAAAGCAAAATGAATTGACATATCATGTTATATCCTACCTTATGGGCCTATAGGACCGCAGTTAAGACTGCCACTGGTTTTTCTCCATATCAGCTCGTACATGGAGTGGAGTCTGTATTGTCGGTTGAAAGCAAAATCCCTTCATTGAAACTAGCCATAGAACTTTTACTAGACACTTCCACATTGGAGCAATGTTTGGTCCACTTAGAGCAGCTTGATGAGCAGTGTTAGGATGCTTTAGTGGCTCTAGAAGTAAATAAGCATCACATTAAGGTCTAGTATGATAAGTCTATCCATCCGAGGAAGCTTAGTGAAGAATATTTGGTACTTTTGTTGGACCAAGCTAAAGAACCCTTGGGGACTTGGAAGTTTAATCCCATGTGGCATGGTCCTTACGTGGTCAAACGTGTATTAGAGAAGGGTGCCTATGAGCTAGTGGATTATGAAGGGATAGCCTTGGCAGAGCCTAGAAATGGGATCTATCTTAAAAATTACTATGCATGATCTTTAGCCAGGGCTGATTATTGTATATTATTGTACATTTTTTTTCATAGTTAGGTTTTCTTATGGTGATCGGGTTTGTTGATTAGCTTTCCTTTGTTATGGAAGATGTCAATGGAGTCTTCCACTTACATAGGATTTGTTGATGATGCTATCTGCCACACTCAACACTCAGCCTCTGCTGCTTGGGTGATTTATACTCCTATGGGTTAGGTATTGTCTTCAGGATGCATATGTTTATGGCCTTCTTTGAATAATGTTGCTGAATATAGTGCCCTTATCGAGCTATTACAGGATTCCATTTAACATGGTGTTATATATCTTGAGGTACGTCTTTATTTGCAGTTAGTAGTGTCACAACTTAATGGCTTGTATCGTATTAGTGATCTGACATTATTACGAAGATTCTTATGTGTGATATTATCAGAACGAAAATTTGACAACATAACATACATACATGTTCCAAGAATTTTTAATCAAATTGTTGACTCATATACTAACTATGTGTTATATTGGCATTTGTTTCATAGACCATAAGCACATCACAAACATACATTTTTACACACATTTAAATAAAAAAAATCGATCATCATAAAAGTTTTTCATTAAACATCCAAAATGTGACATCATAATACATAATTGTCATAATACAAAAATGGGGCTTTCGAGCCACCAAAATATAATACATGATAGTACAAAAATGAATCACTCTCAGGGATGTAAGCCTGGAGGGGGGTTTTGATCATGGTAACACACCACGGTTCTAGCTAGTCATCGAAATAACCGAACCCATGCTCGTGGTACTCCAACCACCTGACTCTGCATGGCCTCAAGCAAGTCCTCGATTTTGCGCCATGGGTACCCAGTGGGTCAATCGTACAAATTTTGTGTGGATACTTTTGAGCATTCGCTTTGCATCCACACCCATGATATTGTCTCCTCTTCCCCTCCGTCTATGATGAGGGAAGCCATCAGGCCACCATGGTCCAACATATGCATACATATGACAGATTGTCACTATGTGTCGTCACACTGAAACATTCTTTTTGAGTATATATCAAAAAGCACACAAAAAAAATTATAATTCAAAAAACTTTAAAAAGAGGGTTTGGGATTCGTTACCAATGTCACTATATGCTGCTCCTGGTGGTAGGGGCATGTCGAGATCTCCTTGAAAATCTATTCCCACATAGAGATAATCATCGATGGCAATTATCTTTCTCCACCACCATGGAAAGAAATCAGATGGGTAGGGGTTAGACACCCTACCTCCGCCCAGTCTGCACATAGCATCTTCCCAATAATGTTGGGATAGATCTCAAGCCCCGTGAGGAGGAACGCTAGCTCTAGGGATTATCCCCAAAACACACTCGAAGAAGAACATGTCAGTATACTGTCGAAATCAAAGTTTCATACCCTTCCCTAATTGCAATCACTGATATGTTGCTTCATGTTACTCAACATAGCAGTACTCCAATCATAAGCTGTGGTTCTCATGCACTCCATTGCATAGAACATCAATGGTCACAAGGCCTAGTGGAGAAATGCTAGACCAACTATCCTGCCGAGTGCCAATAGTATGGCCTTCAGTCCTAGTACCTGGATGGAGTTTGTCGAGATTTGACTCCCAACATTTTTCGTGTCTACAAAATAGTATACTTCAATGTACTCATCAATGGTGAGGCCACCTATGAGCCCGCGAGAGTGTAGGTTCACCACCTCTTCCCATTGAGTCAATCCTGTAATGAAGTATATGTCCTCCACCTCTATAGTGAGGGCCATCCCGTCGTTATGGAAAGACTCTGAGTCTGGATCCCATTAGTCTACTAGCATTTGCAGAAGTCTTGGTTTGGCCCTCAGGCTTCCAAGACACAAAAACTTGTATATCCCACATGCATGAAGAGCTTGTTGAGCCATCAAATCACCCCAAACAACCTATTCTACATCTCCATGTTCCCTCTCCCTCCATTCTAGAACCATCCTGCACATTAAAAATAATTTTTTGTCATTAGATACCTTAAAAAATCATGTGCGTGGTTGCATAAGTGAATGTTTTCAAAATAGTTGTGTATGTATGTGAGTTTGGGAGGTTTTTCTGTGTATAGCTGACCCTATACATGGAAAAAGCCCCAATTTCTGCGTGGGCCGAGAAGAACAATTTAGACTAGCCTAAAAGTAAAAAATTGACAATGGAATTTGAAAAAAATTACATGAAAATGGAAGAGGAGGACATGAGAAGCTACCTGGAACAAACGATGTCGAATTTCACCTAACGAAGCTCCCGAAATTCATGTTTGAAGTTCTGAACTCAAATGGGTAAAAATTTCAAATGATATGTAATTTTTTAATTTTTTACTATTTTTAGAAAATTTTACCCCCTTTCTATAGTTTTGGACCGTTTCTGACCATTTTGGACCATTTTGGACTAATCTGATGATGTAGGAGTCTGTTTCGAGCGTTGTTTCGACCATTATTTTGATCTGTTCATGCTGCTCTCAGGTATTATGTCTAAATTGAAATATAGGTTAGGTTTCACATCTCTGTGCATTTTTGCATGACCTTATGACCATTTCATTATAACCTTAGGTACGAACCCATTCTATCTTGTCACAGAACCTTCTTGCTATTTTAGAAGTGACATGATGTGAATGGTATAGCTTGACCATACATGGGTGCACTAGTTAGCTCCTTTCTTGCATTTGGTGCCCATGCTGACATTTTTCCCTTTAGGGTGTGGGAGTCCTTTGTATAGTATCTCCATGTCTTTTCCCAAGAGCCTCATACTCCTCTTGATCTTTTTGCTGGCCTTTGTCCCCAGGAGTCCCTTATGTCAAGTTGTAATTGCATTATCATGAGTTTTTCCTGCCTCATTAATCCTTATGCTAGCTTCCTTGACTTTGATTATCATCCATATATCCCAAGCTTGTCTCATGTCTAGCCACGCGGAGCCATTTTGTATAACCTTTGCAGCTTGATTCCCTAGTTTTACTAGGAGGGGACTTTCCCCCGAGTGTCATTATCCTACACATGTGTCCTTGCATTGAGCATAGGTATGTTCCACTACTTGTAACTAGTTTGTTTTCCTATTGACACTCATCTGCTCCTAGTATGTAACTATAAAGCACTTTTATTCTTTTTCAAGCTTTTCAAAATGTTTGAAAAATTCCAAAAAAAAAAATTCCAAAAAACCAAAAATCCTGACAAGAAAGATGTTATCTTTGGCAGCAGTCGAGTCATGTTTCCTTTGAACAGAGCACGATATATCACATCCATTGGTTGGGTTAATATTTTGACTTTAGGAGATGTACTCATTTCTCTGGTTAAGCTTCCAATCCCTATGGAGCCTCTTTCGATACCTCCTATGTTGCAGAGATTTACCAATTTTGTATATCGAGTCTATGCTACCTACATTTAGTCACCATTCACCTTTATGCTCTTGTTCAAATGAATTTGAAACCTGAGTCGGCCATTCCTGGTACTGATACTATTTCATGCACTTTATGATCGAGTCCTTCCACATTATATAGCCTTGATGAGTACCTCGTGTTGGATGATGAGGGATGCATTAATTCCCTCCTAGCGGATTTCATCCCATCGACTTTAGATCATTTATTATAGGATAGGAATCTAGAGTCATTTTTGAGTGCCTTAAGACTTGAAGTAATCAGTGGCAGGTTCTCTCGCCATCGACAATTTTGGGAATACATCAATATCCCCTGATCGATGGATCCTTTCAAGTGTTCAACCTCAACACATTTATTCACACTTTTTAGTTTTCACTCTAGTACCTTGATTCCCATTTTCATTATCGGTGGGTGATCTCGTGTCTGTTAATGGTATACATTAATGACTGGTAATCATATGATGGACTACTATGTTCGACCTCAACACCTCTATTCACATAGTAGGACATGTACTCCTAGCGGATTGTTTAGAAGACCGTTCATATTGGTGGCATTTCATATATGCTACCTCCTTGATCATGCCAGTGTTTGTGAGATTTCAGCTCTCGTGACTTGATTCCAGTATATGTCAAATGTTTCCAGCCATTATGAAGATCTTGATCCATTGTATGTCTTCAGTCATCATGGAGATCATGATCCTTTGTATTTTTTCATCATTGAGATTCTGATCTATCTATATTGTATGTGGTGATGACCACACATGTCATATTTTGTATCATGCCTATTCATGGCCATTGTACTCTTATGTATCCAGGACTGCTATATCTACTTCCAGTTATGTGTAGAGTTTGATTATTGTATTGTACTATTGGATGGCTAGTTCTTCCACCTATTTCTTCATCACTCCACTTCTGGGATTGACTTATAATGTATTTCAGTCATCGTATGACCCCTCTGACCTCACACATTAGCAGTCATCTCTTACAGTTGATTTTACCACACATGGTGGAGCACACCTTTATGGCCTTCCCTATCCCTCTACAGACTCTTTAGACCCCATGGACCATTTCTGTACCTTTGATGTTTCCAATACCATCCCTAAAAACATGAAATATTTTTTATAAGAGACTTTTAAACCTATTCTCGCATATATACGCGGATTTGACCCTTAAACCCACATACATCGGGATGTGTGCAAAATTCCAAATAGTTTTGGAGTTTTCCTTGATGTGGATCCAAGTCGCTTGTCTCTTGGACTTCGATATGCCTTGAGATCACTTGAATTTGACCTTCCATTACCCCATTGAAGCACTCTATAAGGAATCCTTTGGATACATTGAAGGGAGAGGAATTGAAGAGCAAGAAAACTATATTCCATTGTTGCTAGAGCTTATACTTGAGTCTGCATCCCTTTGTCCCTTGGAACACTTTGTGTTCTTCCCAAGCTTGTCCTTGCTTGTGATCTTGCTATCAAGAGATGGAGGGTTGAAGTGGTGGAGGCCCAGGTGGAGGACTCAGTTTCTCTGATTCGCAGACATGCTGATAGAGGTTGTCACTATTGTAATATATAATTTATATTAATAGAAATATCTTTTCCTGTCCAATAATGTGCATTTAAATGAGTATTGAATCCATGGATGCTTTTAAATACTTACATGTTTTTTATTATATATGCTAGAGTATATCTAACACCATTATGTAACATGCTTGTCTTTTTTGCTGAATGTTGAGAGAGCAAATTATCAATACAGGCGAGAGTGGAAAAAGATCAATGGGGATCTACATCAACCGTCCAAAATAAGGTACGTATCAATATCCTTTAGTGTTAGATGTTTGGTTTCTCTTGCATATAGGAAAGGATTGATTTCTGCGGTTACTCTGTCTCTTGTGGTACCCCAAGCCATAGGAAGTTTTCTCCATAACAATACCCGCTTAATGAGATGGATGACATTGGACCGCATACATTAGAGTGGATGATTTCCAAGATTCATTCTTCCTTTCTCTCGCTACTTGGAAATGTCTTCTTTTTTTTCTTTCCTTTCGCACATCCTTTGCAGACATTGTGATGTTTTTTCTATATTTTTGGAAGACCTTCAACAACTTTTCTTGCAAGTTGTAGTGCTCTATAGTGCACATGTGCAAGCTAGGCTATGCCAAAGTTCATTTGGATCTACTAAGTTATTGATCAAATCTTGTTCTTGTTGGCCCTTCAATTTTTATAGTCCTCCTTCTTGTTCCCCAATCACTACTACATCATCTATAGTCTTTCCCTTTTTCCACATAAGAACTTGGCCATCTACAAATGAAACCCTTATGCATTTTAAAGCCAATGCAGATATGGAGAGGAGGTTCTTCTTTAGTCCTGGTACAAACAAAACATCCTTCATTTTCATAGACTTTCTAGAGTCTAGCTTATAGGAGGATTCACCACTACCTTCTATTGGATACTGGTAGTCATCCCCAAGTTTCTCCTTGTGAGGTGACTCATGTTCAGACAATTTCACAAAGGATTCCTTGAATCCTATCATATGTTTGCAAGCCCCACTTTCTATAAACCAATAATCGCTTCCATGTGTGATAGTTCCAGTGAGAGAAGAAATCAGGACATATTCTTAATCACCTGATGAATCATCACTTTCTTGTTTGATTCTCTTAGTTGAAGGTTCATCATCCTCTACAGCATGGGCATGATGTATTCTCTTGTTTCCCTTCTTCTTGTGAGATCCATTTTTGCTTCTAGTAAAATATCTCGCAAAAGCATTAGAGGAAATTTCAACTCAAAATGGGCCACCTAAAAAGAATTAAAAAAATAATAGTTAAAATAATAAAATAATATTTATTAATTTTGGAGGAAGAAAAGAAAAAACTACTTTTTTGTTTATATTTTTGACATATATCCCCGTGTTTTTACTCAAATTTTGATCGGGAGAGCTCGTTGGCTGCAGAATTAAATTCCGCATCCAACGATTACCCACTCGGCATACTTTTGATGGACCCCACTACCCCAAAAACAAGAAATACCTAAAAAATGGAATGATGATTTCATCATTTCATCATTCTATTTTTTCAGGTATTTTTTGTTTTTGGGGTAGCAGGGTCCGTCAAAAGTATGCTGAGTGGGTAGTCATTGGATGAAAAATTTAATTCCACATCCAACAAGCTCTCCCAATTTAAATTTGAGTAAAAACACGAGGAGATATGTCGAAAATACAAACAAAAAAAGTAGTTTTTTTATGATACCTATCCGCAAATTTATATTAAAAAAGTGTTTAAGAACTATACAGTATTCCAAATTTAAAGAAATTTCATTGGCTAATACATGATGAGAAGGAATTTGAATCAAATTTAAAAGGCCCATTTTGAGTTTAAATTCCTCTAGTGTGTCCTCTTTCATCACATGTATAGCATCTGAATTTAGTTAGATTCTTGTTATATTTTCTAGGGTCATCTTTCTCGTGGGAGTGCTTACCTTTGTGATAGTTTTTTATGATTTTATTGGATTGTATTGTGAGAGCTTGATCTTCACTTCCCATATTTTCTTCCCATTTATTCTTTTGAGCATTCTTCCCACAGCCTGCTAAACTTGACTATCTTCTTTCTTGCGCAAATCCCATGAATGAAGGAGACCCGTGAGCTAGGGAGACCATTCAAGGTGGTCATCAGAATCTATGCATTCTCCAATTCTTCATACACTACTTGAAGTTGTTCTTTGAATTTAGAGACCCTTGGGAAGTATGACTGTATAGTCTCTGCATTCTAGATCTTCACATTCTCCAATTGGTTCCTTAAAGTCATCTTTCGATTTATGTTCTTTCCTTCAAATAGTTTGGTCATGGAATCAAACATTGCTTTAGGTTTCTTTATGGAGGAAACCTATGGTATGAGGTGATAATTGGCTAAATCAGAAATAATCCTCTTATCCATGACCAATTTATTTGTGTAAGGCTTTAACCTCATCTCCCTCTGGAACTGGAACCTCTTCACTGATGTAAGAGTCCAACTCATTTTCTTCCAGAACTAGGGAGATCCTATACTTCCAAGCTCGAAAGTTTTCATCTCCCTCAATATTTTCATAGAGCTTGGTGTGATGATACATATTAACTAATAACCTCAAAAGGAAATACACAATATTTATATATTACCAATTTGAGAAGCTTAAAACTGGATCTGGAGTTGATCTTCTATAGTGTTGGTTTTCTGGTTCCAAGGAAAATTAGGGTTTTACTTTTCCCTAGTTATACCCAACCAAAAACCTTGATTTTTTTCTCTAACTTAGATTTTGAGGAGGAGAGAAATTCTATCCTGGGGTCACTCAAAAATTCCTCTTCAGTGAAAATCCCTAATTTCCTGATGGAGTGGTACGTCAAAAACTGAAAATGCTCAGAATTATATTTTGCTTCGATAGAAAGATGCACCCTTTAATGGAGGTTCAACCTAGACTCCTTTTGTTTATGTATTGTGGAGAGATACCCAAAAAATAAGAATCCCTAGCTTCCGCAACTGCACAATGTCTTCTTCTTAAGTTAGCTCTGATACCATGTTATATTTTTATCAATTTAGACAGTATTATCTTAAGATCTTATCTGAGAGAATAACATGCACATCAATCAATCACAAGAGACAATAAACAAAAATATTTTCTTGGGGGAAACCATAAAGGAGAAAACCCTGCAAATTCCTCAGAGATAGAATAAGCACCAATAGCAACAGTAAAACCCAAATACAACAAGATGATCTCTAACAGTTGTTCTCTCTCTTATCCCAGCTCCTTCTGTCTCACTCATGCACTACAACTGAGTGTGAGTGACTGTGTGATAAATAGAGAGACTCACTCTCTATTTATAATAGTTTTTGACTTGATAATAACTTACCAGGGCCTACTTCTCTAGGAGACTCTAATAACCCTAGTGTCCCAAACCTGCAGGAACTTTAACCCTTGAAAAATAAGGAGGGTTACCCTCTATGAATTTACATGAATTGTTTACATTATTGATTCTCCTAATAGGAAAATTGGAGTATGACATGACTCAATTACATTACAGATACTTCCCGATTGGAACATTGGGGTACAATACATAAAATATACAAGTGAATACATTCTGAAGTTACAAATACATCAACATATACTATTTCACAAATGAACCCATGAGGGTGCATTGAAATAGTCATAGTCGAATGTAATCGTGATTCAACAAATTAGAAGAGAACCATAGATGAAAATTAGTAACATGATCATCGGTATCCTCATCATTCTTACCTTGTAACTTCAGAACATCGAAAGGAAGTTTCGCATGAATAAGGGGCCACACTAGATTGTGACACACCAAATTGTTCATGAGTTTTGATAGGTCAGGAAAGTTCAACATAGTTGAAAAATGGAGTCCAGGTTGTGCCATTTGATTCCATGCTCCCTAGAAAGATTGGCTATGATAAGGTCGATTTCAGCAAAGGCCATGAACCTGATTAGTTGGATAGTAACCTCCTCCCATATGACCGAGGTAGGATGCACAAATATTTGGTAGTGGGGTGTTCCTTGAGAAGGGGGAACCATATAACCATAATTATTTTACTAGTATATTGGATGACCACCTCACATGTGGGGAGGTATGTAACCTTCAAGTATGATTGCACTAGATGACAAGGGAACCATGTAACTAAATGGATCATATCTCATCGAGGGCCCATTTGGGATATAGGGAGGATTTTTCATCAGAAATGTATTCAAAGGAATAGGTGCAGTGAATGATGGGATTAAAGATGGAGTTTCATTCATAGACCCAACATTCATGTATCCACCACCACCCCATTAAAATGAACACTAGTGTGAATACTGGATGAAGGATGTGGACAACCCCTAACAAACGAAGTAGAAGGAGGAATATGACCACTTTTGAACTGATGTGCAATGTAAGGAGTTGATTCTCCTCCCAATATAACACTAGGGTTTTCACTAGGACCTTGGATGGATGATGAAATACTAGTGTATATATTTATAATGCCAAATGTAAAAGGACCTAACTAAAGAAAACTGATCGTGTCTCAATATTTGACCTTCCTGAGTTAAAGTTATAGTTAAAGCTTGTAAATTCTAAAAAGATATGTCATATTGAGTGGGAAGGACCAACCCCACGAGGGTTAGCATAAACCATATTCTAGAGAATCGATGAAATAGATGAAGGATGAACATCAAGGGCTCCTCCCCCCAATCCAGGTGATGAAGACAGAGGGAAATTCAGAGTCTCGTAAGTGGTACTCATGGTAATAACTAAATGGTGACCTTGAAAAAAAAGAGGATTCCTATAATGTCTATCCCTCTTATAAAGAGGTTGTGAAGGGTCACAAGGAGGTAATCCTGCAAAATGGCACGAACAACAAAGTGCCATGGCTAGGGAAATGAATAAAAACAATAATTTGCATCATCAATACTTAGGACCTATAGTAAAATTTTAGCATTATCAAAAACAACATCTCAAACAACTGTGCCTAACCTCCCAATAGCATAATTTTTCTTTGTTTTGTAATATGGACACCATTATGAGGTTTTATAAACTAAGTATGGGTCATAGTCCCTTGACCTTGCTTAAGGGGGAAACTCAAGACTTATGTCCTAAATGTAGCTTTTAAGGCTTTAGGTCCCTGAACAAGGCGTCAAAGTACACATAGGACCTTCGCATGTGATATTGTGCATCTATGAGAGAATATGCAGTACATTACAATTATCTTAGCACTAGAAAAAAATCCATAGACATAATTGACTGAGGAAACCTAGTCCTTAGGCCCTAAAGGAATCCTAGAGACATATAGGGCCAAGAAGAACACCCAGAACAAACACACATGATCTCTTGAGGGTATTCTCAACCTTTAAGTTGGTATATGGCCATGATTAGGATTTTTTTAGCATTAGATATGAAGGATAAGGTGTTAATCATGGTTGGTGCATACAACTTTAATTTTAGGATGTAAACAAGCTTTTAGGGCTCAAGGTCCATCAACGGCACCTTGAATCACCATAGATGACCTCTCATGTTTATAGTTTTGTTTTTAATGGTGATATGGGAAAAATTAGGGGTTTCTAATACTATGTATGTGTCTTAGGACCTTAGACATAATAAGCGAGGAAACATATGCCTTAGCCCCTAGAAGATGCTTCTATCTATCTAGAGCCAATAATGATGTGTTGAACAACCTCAATAAATCCTTCCATGGTTTCATTTACCTTGAAATGGGGATACTAGTGCCATTAGAACATTTTTAGCAATAAGTACATATATTAGGCCATGTCACATGGGTGGGGGGAACACTTAGTCCTCAAGCCTTAAAGGAATTTGTTAACCATTTGGGTCCAAAATTGATGCCTCCAACCACCAAACACGACGTTGAAAGTTAATCATTGGAATCTTAATCAGGATATGCATGCCATCATCATTTGTTGAGCTCTAGGTATGCATCTCAAGGTCATGTACATAGTCATGGGAGGAAACTATGGCTTTAGGACTTAACTAAATCTTCTACGCATCCATGGATAGGAAGGATGCCTTAAAAAATCACACATGCCATCTCATAGGTATATTTGGACTATGAGTATGGATGTTAGTAGAAATAGATGATTTTGAGCAGCAGGTATGGGACCTCTAAGACATGTTTGTGGGAATATGTTCATTCCTTAGTCCATAATGGAATATTTGAGGCACCCATGTTAATGAACAATTCCTTGAAGCACCACATATGACCTACTCAAGGTATGTTTGGTCTCCAAGGAAATATGCACTTGCCTTTAAGAGGTTTTGAGCAATATATATGGGTATTAAGGCATCAACATGGTCAAGGGACAAAATACAGGACTCAATCCCTAAATAATATTTATAGAATCTATGGTTATGCATGTGCCATACTCAGTATCCCTATATTCCTTACTCATTGGCACTCCCTAACTTTGTATTTCCATCTCTCTCTATCTCTATATGTATGTGTGTGTGTCTTTCCCCCTTCTCTCTCTAACAACCTCCCTCTCTCTCTCTATCTATATTCACGCATGTGTGTCCTTCCCTCACCCTCCATCTCTCAAAACCTCTCTCCACTTTATTTATACCTCCCTCACTATCCCTCCATACATCACTCTCTCTTTATTGTGCCCCCCTCCCCCCTCTCTCATTGTTTCTCACACCTCCCCCCCTCTCTCTCCCACACAATATCTGTGTGTGTGTGTGTGTGTGTGTGTGTGTGTGTCCCTCCCTCATTCCCCCTCTCTCATAACCTCTCTCCACCTTCATTATAACTCCCTCACTATCCCTCCCTCCATCACTCTCTCTCTCTATCACTCACCTCTCTCTCTCTCTCTCTCTCTCTCTCTCTCTATTTCTGTGTATGTGTGTCTCCCTCCACCTTCTCTTTGTATATATATTTGTATGTGTGTCACTCCCTCAACCCCCCTCTCTCATAGTCTCTCTCCACCTTCTATATACCTGCCTCACTATCCCTCCCTCCATATCAATATCTTTATCATTCACCCCCCCTCCCTCTTTATCGCTCATCCTCCCTTCCTCTCTCTCTCTCTCTCACTCTCACTACCCATATCTCATAATCTATCTCCACCTTCTATATACCTCTCTCTATCCTTTCCTCCATCACTCTTTCTCTCTCTATTTCTCAACCCCCCCTCTCCCTTTGTTGCTCACCCATCCCCCTCTATCCCACATTATTTGTGTGTGTTGGTGTGTGTGTCCCCTTCTCTCACAAACTCCCTCTATCTCTCCCTGTCTCTCCACCTTCTATTTACCTCCCTCTATTGATATCTCCCTCCCTTCTCCCTTAATTACCAGCCCTCCATGGCATTATTCATCTACCTATCCTCTCTCTCTCACTCTCAACTTGTATCCCTCCCTCCCTATCTCTTTTCACCCTCCCTCTCCATGCTTCTATATTTCACAACCTCCCTCTCTCTCCATCCCGATACCCTCCACCCTCTGTCTTGGACACCATCTCTCTCTCTCTCTCTCTCTCTCTCTCTCTCTCTCTCTCTCTCTGAATGTACCCTCTTTCTCTCATTGTGTTTATCCCCCAACCCTACCTCACACACGTACACCTTCTATCGCTCCCACACTATATCTTTCCTTCACTCTATATCCATCCCTCCCTCATGCTCCCTCCTCCCTCTCTATACTATTATCTCTCTCTCTCTCTCTCTCTCTCTCTCTTATACTTGCTTCCTCTATCTTTTCAAATTATCCCTTCTCCTCAACCCCCTACCTTAGTATGAACCCTATTCTCTATTTTATTGCATCTCATTCTCATCTCTTCAATTTCCCCCTCCTTCACCTCTCTCCTCCACACATCCTATTCCTCCTTTAATACTCCATATCCACCTTTCCATTCACCAATCCTCTCTCTCATCAAACCATCACCCACTTCCTCCCCTCCACCTTATCCCCTTTTGTCACTCAAATCTCACGTACTACTTCTAACCCTATTTGTCTTCAACACCTCTCCTCCTCCTAATAATCCTCCCAATCCCCACTCCCCTTCACCCTTCTAACCTATAACATTCTCATTCCATTCATCTTTCTCCACTTGATTTTACAACATCCGCTTAGGACCTTGACCCTTCACCACCCCCTCTCAACAATTAACCATACTCACTCAAAATTAAAACATCCTCTTAGGCCCTTGACCCTTCTCCACCCCTTTCAACTATTAACCATCCCCACTTGAACTTCCAACATATTCCTAGGCCCTTGACCCTTCCCCACCCCCTCTCAATGATTAACCATCCCCACTTGAGCTTTCAACATCCTCCTAGGCCCTTAACCTTTCAACACCCCCTCTAAACTATTATCCATACATTTGATATATTGCATATAGTTCTATAATTTTAGATCTACAAAATGCATGCGCATTTTGTAGTTCTATAACATGCACACATTTTTTAGTTCTAGAACGCACACACATTTTCCAATTCTATATGGGCAGGAAATGTAATTATAATTTAAACATGCCAATTCACTTGCTCGCATGTCACCAATAGTCCTATGTGTATGGTTTGGAATTTGCTTTGGTAATACCAAACCTGTGCTATGGTATATGATAAACCATAGCTAATTGGAAATTTCTTCCAGTTTATGAAGAACTCATTGTTTACGCACTCATTACATTATGCTACACACAATCATTTTTGAAGAAATCTTAAACATAAATAGCATTTTTTCTGGATATTCTAAATATGTAATTTTATTATAAAATATTATATTTTCCTAGTTTTTTTCAATTTCTATTGTGTCCTAACTCCTTAAGTCAAAAAATAGTATGTTAGTGTTTTTTCCATAACTTATTCAATTCTTTATCGTTTTAAAATAAATTATATGGTCCACTAGATGACACTTACCTCTACATTGTATAAAAATCCCATTTCATGATTAGTTCATTAAGACCTTCAAAGGTTGCACCCACAAAATACGTACAGTTTTTTATAAATGATCACTTAGATAATTATAAAAAGAATTAAAAATTACTAATTTTATTTTTGGAAAATAGCACTGAACTAGTGCTATATGTTCTCTACATGGCTGCAATTTTTTGTGTCCTGAAAGGATCATTTAGGCCCTCAAAGGCTACACCCACAAAAACATATACCTTATCATTTGCCTAAAAAATAAAAAAGTGACTATTAGAAAAAATGAAACTTGACATAGGGTAAAAGCATGGTAATGTGTCTCACTTTTCCCCCTTTTGTGGCAATGAACTCTATGAACTAAAAACATATACCTTATCATTTGCCTAAAAAATAAAAAGTGACTATTAGAAAAAATGAAACTTGACATGTAGTTATAAAAATTTCCAATACATAAACCTTCTATATTCAGAAACCTGATTCAATTTTCTACATTTAATATTTTTTACTAAAAGCAATATATTTTATGTAAGTATCTCAAAAAATACAATTAAGTTGAGGGATGCCTAATTTTTCAGTTTTCTATTGCATGTAACGTGCCAAAAGTGACCCTCATTTGCTTGCACTCACTTCTAAGGAATAGTGCACTAATAGAAAACAAAGAACGATGAATTGACAATAACAACTTTCTAAAAAATATTAATAAAAATAGGTATCTAGTTACCACAAGAGCATTCAACAGACATCATGTTGGAAACGGCTAACAACCATTCTCTCGGTGGATGCATAACAAACTTACCGAATTAATTTAGTTTGTTTAGTTAAGAGTAACCATGAAAGAAATATATATATTTCTTGTATTCTCGTAGAGAAGAGTCAGAGAGTTGTATGCTGCTGTAATCTTCATTCATTGAATAAAAAGGAAGACTGATAACATTGCTCCATGGATGTTTCCCTGTCAAGGGTTTTACCACAGTAAACTTTTGTGTTCATTGATGAATGTCTGTTATTTAATTCTGTGTATTATTTTCTTTGTGGATCTCAGATCCAACAAGTGGTATCAAAGCTTGAGTGCTAGGAGCTATGCCTAGAACCGACTACTGAGAGGTGAGCCATGTTGGTTCTGTGAAGAAACCAATGGAGAACATCGCCGGAGGAGGAGGTTGTCAGTTAGAGCGAGTGCTGTTGGTTTGTTACTGCTGCTGGAGGGTGTTGCTAAAGAAACCAGCATGAGGTGAATAGTGTTGTTAGGAGAATCTGTAGAAGGAATCGCTCTTAGTGAAGTTCTGTTTCAGGAGAATCTGCCGAGAAATTGATTTATTCTTGTTGTTTGGAGAAAGACTCTGTTTCCTGCTACCAAGCATGAAGGAGTTTCTCTATCTGAATATTTTTTCTTTGACTGCACATTATCTCTACCCACCGTGTGTGAGATCGCAACCTTGCATGGAGTAGTGAAGTGTTTTTGTAGCCTGAAGAGAGCCCCTATCCTGTTAGTGGTTGTTGTTGTTGCAGCACTAACGTGAATGATAGTCTGTTGCTGCATATGGACATGAAGCATTCAAGAGAGTGGTAATTTTTTAAAATTGCTACTTTAACAAAATGTTTTGAATATATATATTCA
>LPNX011108111.1:357509-403058 GCA_001517045.1 Pseudotsuga menziesii
AACAGAGAGTTTTAAATTTGAAATTGAAAATTCAATTGGAGCAACAATTTCGAGTAATGGAAGGTCAAGATGAGGGATGTGTTGATATAGTAAGGAGTGGCGAAGGCACTAGTAGGGAAAACCAAGAAACCCTATGATATGTCTAATGAAGACTGGAATGAGATAGATGAAAAATCTCTGAGTGCTATTCGATTATGCTTGGGAGTTCTTGATGATGCTGGTTACAAATTTCTAGTTCAAGGTGGAGTTATGAAGATATCTAAAGGTATCCTGGTTCTTATGAAGGAAAACAGAGTCAGGACCCTCTATAAACTTGAATGGAGAATGAAAATCGTTCACACAATAGTAGCATCAGCTGGTGCAGCAAACTTCACTCATCTATGGTATCAGTGGTTAGGTCATATCAGCGAAAGAGGAATGAAGGTACTTGCTGATCAGAAGTTGCTTCCTAATTTAAAATGTGTAGATTTGAAGTTTTGTGAGAATTGTGTTTATGGTAAACAATCTAGACAAAAATTTAAATTTCTAAAACACACCAGTAAAGATATCCTATACTATGTTCATTCTTATCTATAGGGATCATCTCCAAAAAATTCTTATGGGGGTTCATTATACTTCGTCAATTTTATAGATGATTACTTGAGGAAAGTATGGATCTATTTGTTAAAGAGTAAAGCTAATGTTTTTGATATATTTAAGCAGTTTAGAGATTTGGTTGAAAAGAGCACTGGCATGTTCATTAAATGTCTTAGAATAGATAATGAAACTGAGTTTACTTCTAAGGAATTTGATAATTATTGCAAGAAGGATGGGATCGAAAGTCATAAGACCACTTTTTACACTCTATAGCAGAATGGTGTTGCTGAACGCATGAACATGACTCTTCTTGAAAGAGCAAGGAGTATGCTCGATAATGAAAACTTGCAGCAGGAATTGTGGGGAGAGGCATTTCTTATAGCTTGTTACCTGGTCAATCGATCACCGTCAAAGGCCATTGACTGCAAAATTCCGGAAGAGGTATGGATAGGTCAACAATGTGATTATTCTAATTTTAGAGTATTTTGTTGTGAAGCATATGCTCTTATTCCTAAAATTTAGCGGTCCAAACTAGATCCTAAATCAAGAAAATTAATCTTTGTTGGTTATGGTGATGGTTTTAACGGATATAGATTGTGGAATCCTACTATCCACAAAATCATCATAAACAGAGATGTAACATTTAATGAACTTTCTCTATCAAATTTAGATGTGACTAGTGATTTGAAATAGGCTAATGTATGATAGTTTCAGCAAGTTTAGTTTGATACTCAGCCATCTACAAAGGGGAATTGTGAGGATGTCTAGGAAGAGGATATTCATGTGGACACTCCTCAGGAAGAGGATGATGAGCAGACAAAAATAGAGGAGGTACCACAACAATATCTACGTAGATCTACACAGGACAAAACCTTTCCAAAGAAGTATGATGATTTTGTCACATCTGTTGCTTTAATTTATGATGAAGCAGAAGCTGACAATATTCAACAGGCATTTAAAGTGTTTGATAGTGACAAATGGAAACTTGCAATGAAAGAAGAAATGGATTCTTTAGCAAAGAACAAGAAATGGGATCTTGCAGAACTTTTGGAAAGTAGGAAAGTGCTTGGATGTAAATGGGTGTACAAACTCAAGAAAGGAGCTGATGACACTGTACCGAAGTACAAAGTGAGACTGGTTGCAAAAGGGTTTTCTTAGAAAGAAGGTATTGACTTTCATGAGATATTTTCACCAGTTGTAAAACCTATTTCTATCAAAATTTTGTTAGCACTAGTTGCCTTGTATGATTTGGAGTTAGAGCAGCTAGATATCAAAACAACTTTCTTATATAGGGATTTAGAAGAGGAAATTTTCATGGAACAACCAGAAGGGTTCATTAAGAATCACAACAAGAGGTTTTTTTGCAAGATCAGAAAGTCATTGTATGGCCTGAGGCAATCTCCCAGGAAATTGTACAAGAAGTTTGATTCTTTCATGGTGAATCAAAATTTTACCAGGAGTGAGTATGATCATTGTGTGTACTTTAAAAAGTTGGAAAATGACATGTTCATTATTTTGGTGTTATATGTTGATTATATGCTTTTCACAAGAAAGAGCATGTTTGAAATCAGTAGGTTAAAGGCTCAATTGGCTAGGCCATTTGATATGAAGGATCTAGGAGTAGCAAATCATATCTTGGGCATGTAGATACATAGAGACAGGAAAAATTCCAAGTTGTGGTTATCAAAAAAGAAGTATGTGGAGAAAATACTTCAGAGATTTGGTATGAATAAGGTGAAACCTATTAATATACCTTAAGCTTCTCATTTCAAGCTTTCTTCAGGTTTGAGTCCTAAAAATGATGAAGAAAAGTAGTATATGTCTCATATAACATATGCTAATGCAATAGGAAGTCTAATGTATGCGATGATAAGTACAAGACCAGATATTTGACATGCAGTTGGTGTTTTCAATAGATACATGGAAAATCTAGGAAAAGAGCATTGGGCAGCAATGAAATGGGTGCTTCAGTATCTAAGAGCCACAAGCAACTATTGTATCACTTTTGATGGTTGTATTGATGAAGTATGTGGTTATGTTGATTCTAATTTTACAAGTGATTTGGACAAGATCAGGTCCACTTTAGGTTATGTATTTACTCTTGTAGGTGGAGCTATTAGTTGGATGTCAAAGATTCAGAATATTGTTGCTTTATCCACTACAGAAGAAGAATATATAGCTGCTTCACATGCTTCAAAGAGACAGTTTGGTTAAAAGGTTTGCTGGGTAAGTTAGGAAAAGTTCAGAACACTATAAAAGTTTTTTGTGATAGTCAAAGTGCTATTAATTTGGCTAAAAATCTAGCTTATCACATTAAGAAAAAGCATATTCCTGTAAAATACCATTTTCGTAGACACGTTGTTGATGAAGGTGGAGTGGTTATTGAAAAGGTTCACACAAAAAAGAATAGTGCAGCCATGTTCACGAAGCCGGTTACTTTAGAGAAGATACGATGGTGCATAGCTTCTCTAGGCTTGCAGGAAAGGTCATGAATAGAGAAATGAGCAAGGTATCATATAAATTGTTGTCAAGGTGAAGATTGTTGGAAACGGGTGACAACCGTTCTCTCAGTGGCTGCATAACGAACTTACCAAAATAATTTAGTTTTTTCAGTTAGGAGTAACCATGAAATAAATGTATATATTTATTGTATTCTCATAGAGAAGATTTAGAGAGTTGTAAGCTATTGTAATCTTCATTCATTGAATAATAAGGAAGACCGATACCATTGCTCCGTGGATGTCTCCCTCTCAATGCTTTTACCACAATAACCTTTTGTGTTCATTGATGAATGTTTGTTATCAAATCATGTGTATTATTTTCTTTATGGATCTTAGATCCAACACATCATAAGTACCCAAGAAGACCCTACAACACTCATAACCAACCTTGTAACTTCACACATCAAGATATCAACCAAAAAGGGAGATGTGCACAATTGTTCGAGAACAACCATGTATGTACGTGAATTGATGGAAAAATTTATCATAAAAATTTATTACAATGTGAAATTTAACATGCTTCATTCAAACATCATCAATTCCCAACACAACTCTACTATGCTCATTGATTTGTTTTAGGTAATTGAGACATTCTTCTCTAATATTGCGTGAGTTAGGATCTATATAATTTTTTTGGGGTGAATTTTACATTTAGTTTGTCGTATTTTGTCCACTCTACAACCAATTTGAAAGGAGTGAAAGGCTTGTAGTAGTATTAACTGAGGTAAAAAACATTAAATGCCATTTTTTTACTATTTTTATTTTTCCCATGTAGGATTCTTTTAAAATCCTTGTTCATAGATTCTACATTTTGATTTACTAGAGGATAGTAAGCGAATGCATGTTCTTCATTAAAACCCAACTTGATAGCTAATGTTTTCATCATATTATTTTGAAATAGAGTTCCATAATCAACAACAATATTTCTAGGCACATCAAGCATAGAAGTAACCTGATTGAATATGAATATTTATGCGTTTTTACAATGGCTAATAAAGGTAGTCATAGATTCTTTCCACTTAGTGATGTAATAAATGTCTATGATGATCTACTTGTGTCCTTCAATCGAAGCTATATTGTTAGTCATGAAATGCACACCCCATTTGAATAAGGGGTCGACAATAGTAACATCATATGATGGAGTTGGATGCACCTGTATTTATTTCATGTATATTTGGAATGGATGATGTTACTTAATTGATTTAACATAGTATTTGATTATTGATGGGCATAAATAATTGGAACACAAGGTAATTTTTGCAATGTATTACCGAAATAAATTCCCTCCACATGCTCACCATGGAAATTTTTCAACACCTTCTCTACTTTTTCATGAGTCACACGTCGATCCAAAATGAGTTCAACCCCATGAAAATATAAAGTGTTGTCGATAACAAGGTAGCTCTTCACATGGTGAGGAATGTGTTGATGTTTGTCATGAAATAAGTGGGAGGGGATCCTTTTGTTATGGAAATATGCAAGGATATTTCCATACAAAGGCTAAGTTGAGGTAATGAGGAACAAGAGTTCATGAGTTAAATACTTTATCTAAAATTGCTCTCCACCATCTTGGAGATATCTTAAATAAGATCAACAAGTGCAAGAGATTTTGTTGACATAGCTAAAAAAAATTGAGCATCAAATTCTTGCAATATTACCATCCATTCGAAATATTTGCTATATTGTATATCCATGTTGTCAAGATAAGTTGAAATGTACTAGTGTCTATGGTAACAACAATATGTTGATGGAAAATGTGAGTAACACAATTTAGGTCTTTCTAAGCTCTTTCTTAGATAATATATTACGTGTTCTTGATGGAAATCGTCGTCTTGAACAAAGACCATATTGATAGTAGAATTATAAGCCAAAATATACAAAAGAAAATCGTTATTGCATTAGAGGAAATTTCACCTCAAAATGGGCCTCCTAAAAAAAATAATAAAATAATAGTTAAAATAATAAAATAATATTTATTAATTTTGAAGAAAGAAAAAAAACAATTTTTTTGTTTGTATTTTCGACATATCTCCCTGTGTTTTTACTCAAATTTCAATCGGGAGAGCTCATTGGATGCGGAATTAAATTCTGCATCCAACGAGTACCTACTCTGCATACTTTTGATGGACCCCACTACCCCAAAAACAAGAAATGCTTGAAAAAAAGTGATGATGAATTTGAGTTAAAGTTAAAAGGCCCATTTTGAGTTGAAATTTCCTCTAATATAGTTTAGTGGAATAAGTAACGAGGTGGATGAGAGGAAAAATTTTAAAGCTTCAAATGACGATTGAGAGAGTTCATCCCACATGAATGGGATTCATTTTTAAAATGTGCATGAATCATTACAGTGACATATTAGGCTAGACATCACCATGCCTAAGGACAAACTCTCTTTTAAGGCTTCAAATTACCCTTAAGAGACATCAACCCACTTAAATGAGACAATGTAGTTAAAAAACAATCTACCTTTTAATATAAGCTCTAGACTTGTTTGATATTGTGCAAAAGAGGAAACTAAAGTAATTTCTCAATGATGACACAAAAAATACACCTAAAGTATTTTCTCAACCAAGTAACCTAAAAAAAAATACACGTTCAAGTTCAACCAAATCGTGTAGAAACAACATTTATCGAACATTGCTTGAAGTTGACCTAGATAATTAGATTGAGTAGCTTTAAGTATATTATTTGTTCGTATAAGTAGAAGAATAGATAAGCGCCTTTGCAAAGTTTGATCCTAGATAATTAGATCGAGTAGCTTTAAGTATATTCTTTGTTCTTATAAGTAGAAGAATAAATAAGCACCTTTGCAAAGTTTGATCCTTGTACAACGTTTAAATATTTATGACATCAAATCTCCTTTATTTTGAAGCTCTACTTGAGAGAGGTTTGGCCTTGAATTTGAGTCCCACTTCTTGATCATTTAAGCCCTTTGCCTAAGTTCTTAATGTATTTTCCTTAAGTACATGTGATGTGTATAGTTGGTGCTACCCTAACCTTTCTAAACAGCAATCAATATAATTTTGATAACAAAACTAAATGGGCTGGGCACCATAGCTACTAGCTCTGTTTCTTTGGTACTTGTCTAAAATTAATAGGCCCTTCAGCTATATTTTTGGATGTTAGATTAATATTTTCAGATTATTATTTTTCTTTATAATCCGCTAAACGATTAAAACAATATACACTGTTTTATTCCCACGAATGAACTACACTCGATTTAGAAAGATTTAAAATGGGAGGCTTTCTATAATTCGGAATAATGGCGGGGCCGTGAGCACACTGATTATGATGGGAAAAATCACTATTTATTTACTTATGAGCATATCAGTGTATACTTACGTAACATGTTGAAGAGCTAGAGCAACATGAAATAGTTTAAGGAAATGAAAGAAAACTAATAGGATATGATGTTAGGACGAGATATCAGAATTTAGTATGGTTTCTGGCCAACATAGTTACCCGGTGGGTCGTAGTTGCAGGTAATGAAATTCCAACCGTTGTTACATTGAGCTTGATCGCAACCCAGCTTCTTGGAATCTCTCCACACCACCTGAGTATAGTGCCTGCACTCTTGACCTTCAGCGCATGTATTAGAAGAGTAATCGTAGTATTGTTTCTCATTAACCGAATACGTCATGGCACCTCCGACAAGATCTAAGCTTCCTGACTACTCATAGATATTTTCTCTGTATTGACCACTAGAGCGTTACAAAGCGCAGTCTCCTATGCATTGATTTGCATAATTATGTATGTAAGCCGCAATGGTGTCATCCCATATGAAAGCCTCGACACCCACTTGGGCTCTTGCGTCGTTGTGAGGAGATAAGAATTGCTGCTGCACATCTTGGCCTTGTCCGACCAAGCAGTAGCATGTCAATTGTAGGAAAACAACATATTTCAATAGGCACTTCATAGTTGCAACCTAACTAACATCAAATCCTGAAACAAACAAAAAAATAAATCTTCGGATCCTCACTCAATTCAATAGATGAAAACAAGCAAAAGGTTATGGGTATTTATAGGAAAACTCTGATGTTGACAACCACATATTTCTCCACAATAAGGTGGAAAATGTCAGGATGTGCATTTATCATGATTACTTGTAAATACTCATCGAAATAACTTGATATAGAAGAACGCGCAGGCTTGACAGACTTGGAAGATTATTAGGCAATTCGACATAAACATTTGCAAGCCAAGCCGTCCGAAACATCTAGATATTGTGACCCGAGCTTGTGTTGCTGTCAATTTATAGATTTGCTAAAAGAGCTATTGTTTCTAAATCAGTATGAGGCACCACTATTGGAAACACAAACCTAAATTGAATAAAAGCATAGAGTAACAGAGTTTATCTTATAACATCGACATTTTGTTACCACAAAAACAAAAATCAAAGAACTAGTCTAACGAGGAAACATATATATGCATTCAAACATATACCATTGAGAAAGAAATGCATATTGTAGCTTTCATTGACCATTTAGCGTTCGTAGATGATAAAATTAAAGACCTATGGAATGTTTGAATCAGTCAAAAGCAAATTTTCTACGTTGTGTGCAACCAAGCAACCAAAAACAAATTGTCAAAATTTCATATTTATCTTAAACATTAAGATTGCCTTCCCTTGCAATAATTCTTATTGCCCAATCGACGATTATCTTGTTACCTTACATGACAGAAGAGCTATCTTACACATTAGAATTGAATTCCTTTCTTCACATAGAATAGATGGTTATCATCATCGTACATGATGGAATGGGACACCATGAAACCTTTAACACGGCTTAATTGTTGCTTCACGCATTTTTACTGTTTAATGGAAAATACGAATATCAATACAATAAGTAATCATCAATGAATCTCCAGTAGTAACTAGTAATTCCCATGAAAGATCGAACACCCGTCACATCCTTAGGAACCGGCCAATCTTCGATTTCCCTTATCTTTTCTGGATCTATAGAAATTCCTTCCTTAGTCACCACATGACCTAAATACTGAATCTTATCCTTGAAGAAATAACATTTACTAAACTTTGCGAAGATTTGATGACCTCGCAACTCTTGCAAAACAATATTTAGATGCTCTTTGTGTTCTTCTTCAGTTTTTGAATAGATTAGAACGTCGTCGATAAACGCGACCACAAACTTATCCAAATACTTATGCATAATGTTGTTCATTAAACACATGAATATATTTGGGACATTAGTAAGCCCGAATGGCATTATGACAAATTCGTAATGACCATATCTAGTTCTAAAAGTTGTCTTAAAGATGTCTTCATCTTTAATCCTTACTTGATGATATCTAGACCTTAAATCTATTTTCAAAAACACCGTGGCTTCACGTAGTTGATCAAATAGATCATGTATGCAGGGAAATGGATATCAATTTTTTATGGTCATGTTCTTTAACTGACGGTAATATATGCAAAGTCGCATAGTTCCATCCTTCTTCTTAATGAAGATGACAGGTGGCCCCCAGAGCGACACACTAGGTCAAATATACTCTTTGTCAATTAATTCTTTTAATTGATATTTTAATTCATTAAGTTCCAATATGTTTATTCGATATGGGGCCTTTGAACTAGGTACTACACCTGGTACCAATTCAATGGTCAAATCCAATTCCCTTTTTGGAGGTAGTCCTGGAATTTCTTCAAGGAATACATCAATATATTCTTTTAAGACTAGTATGTCTTCAAAATTTAACTTATCTGTCTTGATTAGACTCTCTTCATCAGTTATAGTTACTGCATAAGCTTTACATCCCTTCCTGACATCTCTTTTAAGTTGTAAAGCAGAAATCTGCCTTATTCTGGGTTTTCTAGGAATTCCTTTAACACTTACTGGTTTTTTATCACTGTTTAAACATGTGAAGGTTTTATCATAACAATTTAGAATTACTATATGTTGTTCTAAATGGTCCATACCAATCAACAAATCATAAGAACCAAGAGGCAAAACATTAATCTTGACAACAGTTTCAAAATGATCCATAACTACTGCACATTCTTTTACAAAACAAGTTACCTTTGCTTTAGCACCAATGGATAACTATACCAACTAAGAATTCTCAAATTTTTCAACAGATAAATTACATTTTTCTAATATTTTAGGTGCAATATAACTGAGACTAGCTCCTGGATCAATCAAAATAGTTACAGGGGTCTGATTTATCATACCTTCTACTTCCACCATGGAGGTCTGATATTTAACTTGTTGATTCTCCAAGGCTGCGTTGATTCTGGGCATGGTCCTTGCTAGTTCTGCAATGGTTATATCCTCCTGTATAGTACGAATGTTGCTAATAGTCTTCTTTTGATTAGGATAGACTGAATCATAGTGTGCTCCATTACACTCCTAGCACTTGATAGGATCTTTGCGGTCAAAGTTCTTGGTAAAATTTCCATGATTATTTGCAAATTTTTTAGCTTTAGAATTATTTTTATTGTTGGGTGTATTGCTCTTGTTTCCTTGGAAATTTTTGTTATTAGAATAATTTTTGGCCTTATTATTCTTGGAATTTTTGTTAGGCACAAAATCCTTCTTCTTTTGTTCAAACTAATTATTATTTTTCTTAGCTTTCTAGTTAGTCAAGATTTTCTTCTTTCAATTCTATTCAAAACATAATTTAGCCTTCATCATAGCTTCTTCTAAAGTCTTTGGATTGTCATATCCAATCTTGTCCTCAAAATGATAAGGTAAAAAGCTGAGGAATCACTGTATCTTTGGTTTCTCATCTACAAGGTATGGTACATACCTAAGTAGGCTTAAGAACTTGTTGTTTAGATCCTTCATTGTCATGGATCCTAACTTCAGCTCATAAAACTCTTTCGCTCTCTCCTCATAATATTTCTCAGACAGAAATTTCTTTTTAAAATACCTCTTAAAGGTACTCCAGTTTACATTCCTCTCTTTTATTCCCTTAACTCTTTTCAAATCCTACCACCAAATGTCAGCCTTTTCTGAGAGGTTATAAATAGCCATTCTAGACTTTAGCTAGTTAGAATAGTTATATATTTGGAAGTACTTCTTCATCCCTGATAACCAGGATTCAACTTCCTCCCCCTTCTCAGTCTCTTCATTAAAGGTTGGTGGTTTTATCTTTTTGAATTCCCTAGAAATCTCTTCGTAACGTTTTTATTTCATCTTCTTAGTGTACTGATTATCATCACTACTGTCACTCGTAGACTGGTAATTTCGTTGTTCACCAAAAATATCAGAAGATGAACTACTTTCAGTTTTAGTATGTTTCATATTTTTAGATTTACGTTGATGAATTGTATCTTCTAATTATGTTCTTCTACCCCTTCCCTCAGTTTGAAAGTTTTCAGTTAGGATCTGGTTCAGCTCTTCTTGAGCTCTTAGAATCCTTTCATTTTCTCGCTTTACAAACTCCATTTCAGATTTTAGATATTTTATAGTTTGTAACAATTATGAGGAATTTGTAGTTAAATCCTCTGTTATAGGATCTCTTGGTAAATTTCCTGGTTCAGTAACTGGAGATTCCTCCTCTGCATATTCTTCTATCCTTTTCATACCTGTATGTTAAACTTCAGAAAAACAATTCTCTGTTGAATACCATTTAAAATAAAATATGTCAGCATAATAATTCAGTTTACTGTTTCATGAAAGCTAGTTGGGCTTCATCAAGGCCTAGTGTTTGAACCTTGCACTCTGATACCACATGTCAAAACCTCGAATTTTCATGAAAATTTAAAATTTTGAATAATATAAAATGTTGAGACTGCAGTTTACTAACAGCTAACGGTTAGCAATAAAAGAAATAGTTAATAGATTTGTTTGCATAAACTCAATTATGTTAACTCAACATTTTTCTTATTAACACGATATTAAGTTTAACTTGCGCATTATTTCTACATTCAGTTTATTGATGAGTTCTATTTATGACAGTAGGTGAAATCTGACTTTGAATCTCGGGGCTTACTTAGCATTTATGCTAACGCAGATGGATTACTTGTTCTTACAAGTTTACAGGTATGAATGATTGAGTAACGTCTTAAATTTCATAAATCATCCAGCAATAATTCTATTTCCAAAAATTAATAAGCTTAGTAGATAAGCTGCTATAATCCAAACCACTTCCGTAAGGTAAAACAATATGTTTTCTTCAGTTGCTATTGTAAACAAGTTTAGCTGATTGTATTTCTTCCTATAGTGTAAGTAGCGATAGTACCACTTCCTTTGGTTCTGAACATTTTATTTTATCTGCTTGATAATCTTAATTTCAATATGCATATTCTACCAATTCTATAATACTTGTATTAAGTTCTATCTAGGAACAAGTTCCAAGGTTGGTGTTTTTCTTATAGAGCCAATCTTTTTATCTTATGTTAAACTCAGTATTTTGGTAAAAAATTAAAACCATTTTTCCAAGTAATGACAAATAGCCAAATTCTAAGATAAGATCTCATTAATTTGAACTAAGTAAAAGAGTTCCTAGGAAATGCTCTTGCATTTCATTTTGCTATTTTTACAATTTGCTAACATTTGCTTTGCTAGTTCAAAGACTTACAAATGTGCATGAACTATTTGTTTATCAACATATAAGGTTTAAATAATGTTGCACTTACAAAATATTGATGAATCTACCCAAAACGATGCTATGCAAAAATCTCCACTTTATGTAGAAATTTCATGCCACCAAGTAAGAGAAACTGTAACTATTAGATAGCTATTCTTACACCATTAGTTGGACTATTTATATGTCCACGATTTCACATTAGTCTTAAATTAATATTGGTAACAATTTAGTCATTACACCACCCATCACACAAGAATGATATTACTATATAAGCTTGATGGGTTGTAACCATTTCAAAAAGGGGTTAATACTTATATAGGTATTATGCATATTACCAACGATACATGTTTATATAATATTTTAATATCTTCACAAGTTAATTATTGGTACAAACTTACAATAGATAAATACAATTCTCATGAGATTTACTAGAAAAATCTCATATCATTGTTTACCAATATAATATGCAAGGTTTGTTTTTGGGTTATGAGGCTATATGATTATATTCTGTGCTATGTTAAAGTTATTATAACATTGCATACCGCACCAATGATGAGCTATAAACCAACGTTAAAATAATTATCATAAGATATGAAACCCATGCAAACTATAGTGTTTATATGATGTTTGATGAAATCATTTGGGAGAATAATTGGTGATTATTGATCGCAGGTGACTATGGAAAATCGACCCACTACATGATTATATTATTGTGGCCATGTGGAAATTCCTTGACCATGCACTGGTTGTATAAATAGTTTTCAACCCTAACCCATGGCTTATTCAAGTTCTGACATTTTCGTTGGCCCTTTGGGCTGCTCTTCAAGCTCCCATGGCAGCTGTGAGTGGAAAATAGTTCCAGAGGCTCCAATGATGGTGTTTGTTGTGTCTTACTCCCTTGAGCTGGGTTCTTTTGATCGCCTCCACTGTGATTTCTTTATTTTGGTTAGAGTTCACTGCCCTCCTTGCGCATGGCTTTATGGCCCACCTGTAACTCCTTTTTCTGCCCTTCTATCGTGGTCTGTCATTGGTGAAAGATTGAGCTTATTGTGTGTGATTGTGAAGCTCCTTTGGCATAGGGTTTTGGAGTTTAGTTTTCCTACTTACATGTTGGTGACAGTCCAACTCCATGCTTGTTGACTCATTTGCAACCATTGCTCAGGCTTACCTACACCCCTACTGTTAGTGTGAAATGCACCAAAGTCCCGTTGTATCCATCCCCAGCAAGAATGAGGGTTTGGCTCTTCTTAGCATTGGTTGTGGTGTTGTTATTCCTCTGAGGTTCCATATTTTTCACTTCTAGTTGAGCTAATTAAGGAATTAAGAGCTATTACTATTTACAGTTCCATTATGCATAATGGTTTTTGATTTTTAATTAACTCTGGTTCTTTTTACAATGCAGGTTAACTCATTTCCATAGTTGATAGTCGTGCTACACAAATGGATCCACGAATAGTCCACGGTAAGCTTCGGTTTCGAACATGGTTCTCCCTGCTTGTATAGATTTTGCAGTTGGAAGAAGTTTTGGCCGTTTTGCACCCAGTATGGGGTTGCTGCTCTTCGTTTTTATAGTTTTTTCTTTGGTTTAAACCCTTGCTTATCACAAGGTGACTTCGGCTTTAAGCTGTGTCTTGTAATGCTCTCCTCTCAGTTTAGTGAAGAACTTGCAGTTTTGTAATACTATGTTAATACTTGTTCATACTCCATAACAAGATATGGGTGCTCGGCTCTTAGCTCAATTTGTGTACTCTGTTAATGTTTTGACTTACATTCGACCTTCAGGATCATTGATATAATGTAAATATCTTTAAGACAGTCTGTCTTAAGCTTAAATTTGTTCTCCTTTATCTATTTGTATTTTATATCTGTGTGAATGAATTAAATTTTTCTTTAAATTTTTATAGAAAAGAATAAGCTTATTGCTTATCCTAGGTTACTACTGTAATGGTTTTGTATATTAAAGAATACTGGGTAATTTCTACTCAGAATTATGAGCTAGGTTTTTTACCCTATTTAACTTGTAAGATAATAATTTCTTTATTTTTATTACTGTTAAAATAATTTAATATTTTTTCAGTGACTAAAGGATTTCCAGTTTAGGGTTTATGGAGATGGGTTTATGGAAATAATCTCTGTTTCTTTCTTTAAAGATTCCTTCATTTTGTTTAAATAATTGTTAATTTATAAACAATATTATTTATGTTAATACTATTATCTCTATATACTATAAATACTTAAGCTTGTATTTCTACATACACTTTATTACTAAAAACTGTGACTAGTCTGTATTAGTTTAGTTCATTCAGTGGTATTATTTATGTTAGCTTACTAGGAAATGAAATCAGGGTTTCAACCCTATCATTACTCATTTACATGTATAATCTATTTTTAAAATTTAAAGGACAAATCTTTGTTAAAATACTTAGTTAACTAAACATAAGTTACTATTGTATCTTAGTTGTTTTGATTATATAAAAAAAAATGCTATTAGAGCTAAATAATTCTTTGTTAAGATATTCGTTATCTTTAAATTAATTTGTCTTTAGAATTTACTTATGTTACTAAACCCTAACTAGGGTTCGAGTAGTTGCAGGTTAAGTTAGTTATTAATATCAGTAAAAGAAAGAAGCTAAAAGGACCATACTTAATTCTTTGCTTAACATGATAAGATAAGCATTATATCTAAGTTGTTTCTAATTCCTTTGTTATAGGTTAAAAGTATAGTTTACAAAAGGAAGTACTGTGTAAAAGAAATAAATTATCTACTTGAACAACTCATGAATATAATGCATTGCTATCGGTAAAAATATTATGGTTATTTCTTTTCTAGCATTCTTATTACACAGTCTGGTATAAACAATAAACTTAACTAGGGATATTAATATTCTTTACTGAAAACAACTATCTATAGAAATAAATGATTCCAATACTCTGAAATACATAATAAATCTATTCATTTAAGATTTCTTTCTTATCCTTCATCTATTTTAAAATACACTGCCTATGCTAGAGTACGGTCTGGTCCATTCCAGACGTGGAAAAACACAGGTAGGATTGTTTTTCATCAATTACAAATTCAACATTTCAAATAACTTAAGGATTACAATCTCTATCAGTTCACTGCTAAACATTTAATCATCCATTAATCATTCAGTTTCACATATAAAATTTAAACACAGTAAAATAAAAGACTGTAGAACCTGTTTAAGCTGGACAACAACAGCATTGGGAGGCCATTCCTCTCTACCAACTTCTGGAGAGCGCTCAAACAGCGTCTCCTGAGGACCCTCGAGCATGTTCCTGGTCTCCTTGGCTGAGAACTTGTGTAGCAGGAACCAAATACTAGTCCAATGACTCAGTAATCACTCTGCACTCAATAGTAAGATCCTTCAGCTGAAAAGCTGCACTATATCACTTTCTACAGTTTACCCCTCAAACACCTTGCACCAATTCCCTTCCGAATGAAATCCTTTGAAGTACATTCACCTGAATGATTCTCTTCTTGGAAAATGAGCAGCCTCAGCTCTCTTCAATGGGAATTTTTATTAAGATTTCCTAGGTCCTTTTGGGTTAGTTGTCATTAATTGATCCACCTGCTCTGATCCCACTTTCTTGGGGAATCATGACCCCAAATGTAGGGAGGTTGCCACCTGCAACATTGGATGTGTTTGAGGATGCTGCCACTTGTCTATTTGCTCTCCACCTAGTCTCCTCCACCAACTTGACTAGTAAAGACTCTTTTAAAAGCTCTCCCAAGATGTTGTCTCCACTTTTATTTATTTATAATTAAAATATTTAGAACTACATTCAACATCTTTGACTTTGATGAGTCATCAATTACAACTTAGCATAAAATTTAACATATTGTCTTGAAATAAAATCAAATATGATAATGGTGTTTTTGCAAAATTGGGGCATGTGACAGGAAGACATAATCAACCAACGTGGGGAAACCATAGCCTGTTCTCAACAATGAAGCCACGCCACACCTACACATTCGACAATGGAGGAGAAGTCTGATTCTCAATCTTGGGCAGGGAAAAATAGGTACACAGACCACAAAATCATGAGGTTAACACACATACACACAGTCTAATAATACAAAAGGAAAATTGATCCTCTTCACAGGCCAAGGAAAGAACAGATTCGATCTCACAGTGAAGAACCATGGATACCATTAATCGATGAGAGATGGGAGAACAAACCAACCCATACATGCATGAGATGGTCATGAAAAAAACTACGAGTGGAAGAGTGGAGAGAGTGGTAACCACCCCCTTGCCCTCCGTGTGAGGAAGAGCGAGCTTCCTGGTGGAGTGTACATGGGGCAAAGATTGGCAGTCCTACCACCGACCACTCCCCAGCCATAACTGCTTCCAACTAATTAAACGACAAAATTTTAGTGGGTGGTCGACACATGGAAAATCCCAATGGCTCCCATGGTTTAGATAACCCCCCCCCGCTTAACCTTAGGAATCATGCCATTTTCATTCAACGTTGCATCATCGTAGCTTGTTGTAGGTTTATTTGAATTCATGTGCATATTTACATGATGTAAAAACTATAATGTGTCAGATAGCACGATATACCATTCGCAATGATCCCTATTGTCGAAACATACACGACCAAATCGATTGTGGGTCTTTTTCCTTTAGCTCCACACCATGATTAATTACAATATATATATCATGTACCTTTTTAATGTAACTGGAGTCAAAACCAGGGCATTATAGATGTCAAATCTTCAGAATATTGTTTCTTTATCTACTACAGAAGCATAATATATAGCTGCTTGACATGCTTGCAAAGAGGCAGTTTGGTTAAAAGGTTTGCTGGGTGAGTTAGGAAAAGTTCAGAACACTACAAAAGTTTTTTGTGATAGTCAAAGTGCTATTAATTTCGCTAAAAATCCAGCTTATCATAGTAAGACAAAGCATATTCCCATAAAATACCATTTTGTTAGACATGTTTTTGATGAAGGTGGAGTGGTTCTTGAAAAGGTTCACACAAAAAAGAATAGTGCAGACATGTTCATGAAGCCAGTTACTTTAGAGAAGCTATGATGGTGCCTAGATTCTCTTGGCTTGTAGGAAAGGTGATGAATAGAGCAATGAGCAAGGTAGCAGGTAAACTTTTTTCAAGGTGGAGATTGTTAGAAACAGGTGACAACCATTCTCTCTATGGCTACATAATGAACTTACTGAATTAATTTATTTTGTTCAATTAAGAGTAATCATGAAAGAAATGTATATATTTCTTGTATTCTTGTAGAGAAGAGTCGGAGAGTTGTAAGCTGTTGTAATCTTCATTCATTGAATAATAAGGAAGACCGATACCATTGCTCTCTCGATTTTTCCCTCTCGATGGTTTTACCATAGTAAACTTTTGTGTTGATTGATGAATGTATGTTATTAAATTTTGTGTATTAGTTTCTCTATGGATCTCAAATCCAACACATCATAAGTACCCAAGAAGACCCTACAACACTCATAACGAACCCTGTAACTTCACACATCAAGATATCAACCAAAAAGGGAGATGTGGATGATTGTTCAAAGAGAAACCATGTATGTACATGACGTGATGGAAAAATTTATCATACAAATTTATTACAATGTGAAATTTAACATGCTTCATTCAAACATCATCAATTCCCAACAAAAATCTACTATGCTCCTTTATTTGTTTTAGGTAATCGATACGTTCTTCTCTAATATCGCGTGAGTTAGGATCTATATAATTTTTTTGGGGTGAATTTCACATTTAGTTTGTCGTATTTCATCCACTCTACAACCAATTTGAAAGGAGTGAATCTAGTAGTAGTCTTAACTGAGGTCCAATAATCCCATAGTTCTAAAAAAAACATTAACTGCCATTCTTTTACTATTTTTGTTTTTCCCATGTAGGATTCGTTTAAAATCCTTGTTCATAGATTCTCCATTTTGATTTACTAGAGGATAGTTAGCAAACATGTGTTCTTAATTAAAACCCAAAATGTTAGATAATATTTTCATCATATTATTTTGAAATAGAGTTCCATAATCAACAACAATATTTCTAGGCACATCAAACATAGAAGTAACTTGATTGAATATGAATATTTATGAGTTTTTACAATGGTTAATAAAGGTAGTCATAGATTCTTTCCACTTAGTGATGTAATAAATGTCTATGATGATCTACTTATGTCCTTCGATCGAAGTTGTATTGTTATTAATGAAATGCACACCCCATTTGAAGAAGGGGTCGACAATAGTAACATCATATAATGGAGTTGGATGCACATGTATTTCTTTCATGTAGATTTGGAATGGATGATGTTCCTTAATTGATTTAACATAGTATTTGATTATTGATGGCCATAAATAATTGGGACACAAGGTAAATTTTGCAATGGATTACCAAAATAAATTACCTCCACATGCTCACCATGGAAATTGTTCAACAAATTTTCTACTTTTTCATGAGTCACACATCGATCCAAAATGAGATCAACCCCATGAAAAGATAAAGTGTTGTCGATAACAGGGTAGATCTTCACATGGTGAGGAATGTGTCAATGTTTGTCATGAAATAAGTGGGGGGGATCCTTTTGTTATGGAAATATGCAAGGATATTTCCATACGAAGGCTAAGTTAAGGTCACGAGGAACAAGAGTTCATGAGTTAAATACTTTATCTCAAATTACTCTCTACCATATTGGAGATCTCTTAAATAAGATCAACAAGTGCAAGAGATTTTGTTTACATAGCTAAAAAAAAATTGAATCTCAAATTCTTGCAATATTACCATCCATTCAAAATATTTGCTATGTTGTATATCCATGTTGTCAAGATAAGTTGAAATGTACTAGTGTCTATGGTAACAACAATATGTTGATGGAAAATGTGAGTAACACAAGTTAGGTCTTTCTAATCTCTTTCTTAGATAATATATTACGTGTTCTTGATGGAAATCGTCATCTTGAACAAAAACCATATTGATGATAGATTTATATGCCAAAATATACATAGGGAAATCCTTATTGTAGTTTAGTGGAATAAGTAACGAGGTGGATGAGAGGAAATATTTTAAAGCTTCAAATGACGATTGAGAGAGTTCATCCCACATTAATGGGACTCATTTTTAAAATGTGCATGAATCATTACACTGACATATTAGGCTAGACATCGCCATGCTTGAGGACAAACTCTCTTTTAAGGATTCAAATTACCCTTGAGAGACATCATCCCACTTAAAGGAGACAATGTAGTTAAAAATAAATCATGAAAAAAAATCTACCTTCTAATATAAGCTCTTGAATTGTTTGGTATTGTGCAAAAGAGGAAACTAAAGTAATTTATCAATGATGACACAAAAAATACACCTAAAGTATTTTCTCAACCAAGTAACCTCCCAATGATGACAAAAAAAAATACAGTTCAAATTCAACCAAGTCGTGTAGAAACAACATTTATCGAACATTGCTTGAAGTTGACCTAAGATAATTAGATTCAGTAGCTTTAAGTATATTCTATGTTCATATAAGTAGAAGAATACATAAGTGCCTTTGCAAATTTTGATCCTAGATAATTTGATCGAGTAGCTTTAAGTATATTCTTTGTTTTTATAAGTAGAAGAATAGATAAGCGCCTATGCAAAGTTTGATCCTTATACAACGTTTAAATATTTAGGACATCAAATCTCCTTTATTTCGAAGCTCTACCTGAGAGAGGTTTGGCCTTGAATTTGAGTCCCACTTCTTGATCATTTAAGCCCTTTTCCTAAGTTCTTAATGGATTTTCCTTAACTACATGTGATGTGTATAGTTGGTGCTACCCTAACCTTTCTAAGCAGCAATCAATATAATTTTGATAACAAAACTAAACGAGCTAGGCACTGTAGCTACTAGCTCTCTTTCTCTGGTACTTGTCTAAAGTTATCCCTTAGGCTATATTTTTTGGATGTCAGATTATTATTTTGCTTTGTTATCCACTAAACGATTAAAACAATATACACTGTTTTATTCCCACGAACGAACTACCCTGGATTTAGAAAGATTTAAAATGGGAGACTTTCTATGATTCAGAATAATGGCGGGGCCGTGAGCACACTGATTCTGATGGGAAAAATCACTATTTATTTACTTATGAGCATATTAGCGTATACTTACGTAACATGTCGAAGAGCTAGAGCAACACAAAATAGTTGAAGGAAATGAAAGAAAACTAATAGGATATGGTGTTAGGACGAGATATCAGAATTTAGTATCGTTTCTGGCCAACATAGTTACCCGGTGGGTCGTAGTTGCAGGTAAAAAGAGTCCAACCATTGTTACATTGAGCTTGAGCGTAGCCCAGCTTCTTGGAACATCTCCACACCACTTGAGTATAGTGCCCACACTCTTGACCTTCAATGCAGGTATTAGAAGAGTAATCATATTATTGTTTCTCGTTAACCCAATACGTCACGGTGCCTCTGACGGGATCTGAGCTTCCTGACTGCTCATAGATATTTTCTCTGTAATGACCACCAGAGTGCTGCAGAGCACATTCTCCTATGTGTTGATTTGCATAATTCTGTGCGTAAGCCGCAACAGTGTCATCCCATATGAGATTCTCGACACCCACTTGGGCTCTCGCGTCATTGTGAGGAGATAAGAATTGCTGCTACACATCTTGGCCTTGCCCGCCCAAGCAGTAGCATGCCAATTGCACGAAAACAACATATTTCAATAGGCACTTCATAGTTTAAACCCTAACACTAACGTCAAATCCTGAAACAAACAAATAAAGAAATCTCTGGATCCTCACTCAATTCAATAGATGAAAACAAGCAAAAGGTTAAGGGTATTTATAGGAAAACTCTACTATTGACAACCACATATTTCTCCACAATAAGGTGGAAAATGTCAGGTGCGTGCTTCAGTCAGCATTTATCGTGATTATTTGTAAATACTCATCGAAATAACTTGATATAGAAGAACGCCCAAGATTGACTGACTTGGAAGATCATTAGGCAATTTGACATAAACATTTGCAAGCCAAGATGTACGAAACATCGAGATATTGTGACCTGAGCTCGCGTTGCTGTCAATTTATAGATTTGCTAAAAGAGCTGCTGGTTCTAAATCAGTACGAGGCACCACTGTTGAAAATGCAAACCTAAATTGAATAAAAGCATAGACTAACGGAGCTTATCTTATAACATCGACATTTTGTTACCACAAAAAAAAAGAAGCAAAGAACTAGGCTAACAAGGAAACATATTGATCCATTCAACCATATACCATTGAGAAAGAAACGCATATTGTAGCTTTCATTGACCATTCAGTGTTCGTAGATGAGAAAATTAAAGACCTATGGAATGTTTGAATCACCCAAATGTAAATTTTCCACGCTGAGTGCAACCAAGCAACCAAAAACAAATTGTCAAAATTTCATATTTATCTTAAACATTAAGATTGCCTAATTCCCTTGCAGTCATTCTTATTGCACAATAGACGATTATCGTGTTACCTTACATGACAGAAGATATATCTTACACATTAGAATTGAATTCCTTTCTTCACATCGAATAGATGGTTATCATCCTCGTACATGATGGAATGGGACACCATGAAACCTTTAACAGGGCTTAATTGTTTCTTCCCGCATTTTTACCATTTAATGGAAAATACGAATATCAATACAAAAAGCGATCATCGTATATTGAGCTCTATTACTTATTACTTAGTGGGGAACCACATATTCGTGACACTCGATAATATCTCTATTGTATTCCCATCCGAGTCAAGAACAAAACATGAGAAGAGAAGCCAAGATTCCAGTAACAGATCATGAGAAGAGAAGCAAAGATTCTAATCAAGGAACATTCCAAAGAGAAGCCAAGATTCCAGCAACAAATCCTAAGAAGAGAATCAAATATTTGTGTAAGGGAACATTCCAAAGAGAAGACATAATTCCAATAACAAATCATGAGAAGATATGCAAGATTTGAGTAAGGGACATTCCAAGATTACTAGAGACAAGAAGAAGAGCCAAGATTCTACTCGGGGAACATATGATTTTAGGAAAAATGCAAAGAACAAATCATAAGAAAACATTTCATTTAAGAAAAATGCAAAAAACAAATCACAAGAAAAGAAACCAAGATTCCAATAGGGGAAAATTTGACTTAGGAAAAAGAACAAAGAACAAATCACAAGAAGAGAACAAACTAGAATAAATCATGAGAAGAAAAGCCAAGATTTTAGTAGGGGAACATTTGACTAAGAAAAATGCAAAGAACAAATCACTAGAAGAAAAGCCAAGATTCTAGTAGGGAAACATTTGATTTGAGAATGCAAAAAACAAATCACAAGAAGAAGACAATACCAAATCAGGAAAAGAGAATGGTGGAAAAGATTGACCGTTCTTCCTCGTCGTGTCCCCCAGGCATCCCGAAGGCCTCCATAACTGGATGTAACCCTTCCACGGCCCACCAAGATTTTACTAGGGGAACATTTGACTTAGGAAAAATGCAAACAGTTAAAGTAAAGAAACTCATTCAAAGTTTCAATAAATAAAATTATAAAGAGTTGAAAATATTTTTAAAAACGCATTTTTATTTGAATATTAAAAGGTTGAAAGTTTTAAAAAGAACATTATTATTTCAAAAATAAGGTTAGGTATCTTCCTATGTTTATGAAGTTGAAGTTATAGAAGGTGCATTCTGGGAGTTTAGGGGGAGCGATGGAGGATTTTGAACTCTATGAGCTTGCACTGTCTGTCCTAGGGTCATTGCCATGGTGGCCATATCCCTAACCTTTCTTCCTCCTTGGCTGGACGGGGATTTCCCTGAGCTTCACGGCATTCTTTCTGCTCTTTATCCCGAATCATTTTGTGGTTTCTATCTCACACTCTTCTTGTTTTATGTTGCTCTATCATTCCTGGTTACCCTTTGGTTTTCTTGTCTCATAGTTGCCATTTCTCCTAGAGTTCCTCCCCCCACCAGGGGGGCTAGTACCAACCAGTTAAAAAAAGTGGAAAAAACATCATTTTTGTTGGCGCCACTGTGTTGTGGGTTTTCTGTATTTGTTATTTCTATCAACCTGCATGGTCTCTCACGTTGTTTTGGTTTTGACTTCTCCCCTCTACCCTCGTTAGCCTACGTATAGGTTGACTTTTATCATTTCTCCTATTTTTCCCGTGACTTTAGGGTTTTGGTCACCACACCATGGGGTTTGTCCTTGTTTTCTATACCAGTACCCTCTAGTAGGGTTTCCGGTTTCTTTTTGTTTATGGTCCTCACCTTGTTGCAGGTGGTTTTTCCTTTTGGGGGTTTTGACTTTGCGGGGACCATGGTGCACTATCTCAAACCTTCTCTATGGTTTTTTCTTTGGCTGTTCTAGGGTGCATGGTTTTCAGTGGCTTTTGGGGGGTTTAATCTTTATCCTCCCCATTGTTTTGGTGTCTTTTATGGTGGGTTGTCTATTGATGCTCGCTCGGGGTTGACCTTTGCAGCCACCACATGGCCGAAAATGGAGCCTCTTCTCGCTTCCGTTGTAAGCGACATGCTAAGAATATCAAGACCCATGATGGGCGCTTCTGCTACATCCTTGGCCATGATGTTTTCATGGACCGTGTGTCCTCCTTGTCCTCACGTGCCATTGTGGGGCTTCTCGAACACTATAATATGGGTATGTTGGGGCTCGACCTTCAAGGTCCTCTATTTTGAAAACTTTGTGGTTTTGGTGCAAAGCTTGTAAGCAGAGTTGGGGCACAAAATAGCCTTAGGGGTGTCTGGGTTGGGTCGAAGCCCCTCTTTTTGTAATTAACCCATGGTTTGAACTGATGGTTTTTAAGCCCATGGTTTAAGCTCATGGTATTGTAATAGTGCACTTGTATAAATAGGCACTTATGTAAAGGAGTTAGGTTAGGATTTTAAGGTATGATGATGTGATGCGAAGCTAAGGCCTATGTTTTGCAAGAAAGGTTAAGTCCCAGCTATGTGCGTGGATGACCTCTGCAGCTATGTGCACAGAGGGGTTTTGGTGATTGAGAAGATCTACAGCTGAGTGCACAAAAATCTGTAGCTAAGTGCACAGCTTGGGGGGATTGAAGAGATCTACAGTTGAGTGCACAGATCAGAACTATGGTTTTTGTAAAGAGTTGAATATAAACACAGTTCTGTGGACATAGCCCCTACACTAGGGGTGAACCACGTATATCTTGTGTCGTGGTGGTTCTGTTGTTTGTTTTTATTTTGTTTATGCATCTGTTAAGTAGATAAAGGATAAAGTAAGATAAGTTATTAAATAATAACTTCGCTATGAATTTCTAGTTAAGGGTTGAGCAAGTAACTGTATATTTATATAAACCGCAAAGCTAATTAAGTGAATGTTGAAGATATTTATTGTAAGACTAAAGGTATAGTAATATCCCTCTTTCACTTGTAGAAACCTGATTCTGTAGCACCCCATAGCTGTTTCGGGTGAGACTGCAACCTGTTCGCAGGCTGTTGTCGAAAGGGCCAACACTGTGGGTCTTTTGTTGGTGCGAAGATAAAAGGATAAAACCCAGGTCTGCCCATAGCCCAACAAATTGGTTCCATTGCTGGTTGAACTCAGTATCTGCTTAAGAGGGATTTACGTCGTACCTAGAGGGATATGTTTTGGAGGCCCTCAGTAAAGGAAATCGGTGATTGGATCGAAGATACCTATCTGAAATTTACTGAACAAGAAAATAAAGATCCTCGTCGTAGCTCATACGACTTCTTGAAAAGGTACTCTTTTTATAATATTCATGAAATTTTCTTTGTTAGTATCCACATAGAGTTGCACCAGTAGTTAGCCAAGTTCACAGAACGTAAGACACACTTAAAAGAAGATAAGTTTCTTGCCTGGACCGTGGAAAGAATTAAGATATTGAAAAGGGTGAACAATGCGATATCAAGAGTTGTTGATTTATGGACAATGCGAACCCTTGAAGCATTTGTGACAGAGTTCACCATCAGCGCACATACTTCTTTTAGCGAAGCAGAAAGATATTTTTTCAAAGGACCAAGGGGTAAGTACTTGAATTCATTCAGTTTGGAAATTAAAATGCTCTTGGCTGAAAAACACATATTGCTTATTGAATCAAATTGCTAGATTAGGTGCTACTAACCTATGTTTGAAAGTGAAAGTGACTTCGACAAGCAAAGTGGTTTGCTTCGAAGCGGTAAAAGATACAAGAGAGATCTTGGATCCTATACCCCAGGCCAAAATACTATTTATACCCCGCTAAGTCCAGAAGAATCTGACACTGAAGAAACCCCTTTTGTTCGAAACCCTCCTATAACTTTGCTGCAAAGACCTGTTACCCCTGAGAACTCGTCGTAGTCTGAAAGTAACCCTAACCCTAGTAGTCCTGTCATAGGTCAGTCTACTTCAGTAAGTTCCCCTCCCACTATTGTCAGATCCCCTCCTTCCCCCCCTCGATCTGCTATGGCCCATGTAAATGATGATATTAAGCTCCCAGTCTTTAGAGGAACTGGATCAGAGGATCCATAGCAGTTTTGGTTCTTATGAGAAGCTGTTTGGATTGCTAAGAACATTATGGATCAGAATACAAGAATAGCACAGCTGTTCACATCTTTTAGAGACCGAGCTTTGACCTGGTTTATGAAGTTTTCCAGTACTTAGAACTATGTCTTGACCGATCTTAAGACAGCAATGATTAAAGAATTTAAGAAGCCTAAATCAAAGTAGTAGTCTATAACTGAACTAAACAAAATTCAGCAGAAGCGAGGTGAATTAGTTTGGGACTTTGATCAGAGGTTCAAGGTTCTATTGGATCAAATTAACTTCACTATTGGACCAGAACAACACAAGGAATGGTTCATTTCTGCAATGTTGCCTCATATCAAGACTCCACTTATGCAACAGAAGGTTGCTGATTAGCAAGAGGCATTGGAAATTGCCATGAGACTTGAAATTGCTCCTGTCGAAGATAATTCTGGCATAGCCCAAATACAGGGGAAGTTGGCAAAAATGGCTTTGGAGCTTCACGACATGAATAAAGGAAAATCCATTCGAGAAGAGGTGTGGTGTACTCGATGCAAAATAGAAGGCAGAGAACAGTGCCCTGTAGTAAGAAATTATCTGAATACTGGTGCACCGAACCCATTTAACCCTGCTGCCTTATATTGTGAGATCTGTAGAACAACTAGCCAGCATCGACCTAAAGATTGCTATTTGCTACAAAGATATGTGCAAGTACCTAAGAATCCCTACTGCAAGTTCTATAAGTTAATAGGACACAATGAGGATGAATGTCGCAGCTTTGACCTCATGAGAGAGAGAACCTATGATACTTATAGAGTGCAGAACGAGGCACAAGGTAATGATGGATATGGCTACCATGGTGGTAACCCAAGTCGAGGTAATTTCAGAGGTCGTGGTGGTATGCCTGGAAGAGGTCGAAGCCAGGTTATATGCTATAACTGTAACCAGGCAGGCCATGTAGCTAGAGACTGTCAGAACCCAACTATGACATGTCGATATTGCTGAGCAGTCGATCATGTGATTGAGCAATGTCCACAGTTGATAGCTAAGATACAAGAAAGAAATGGTACTCCTACTCCGAATGTTCAGATGATTGCTCTAGAGAAAAGACCTGCCCCAGCTCTTAATGTTGTTACAAGGAGTGGAGCTACGATACAAGTGCAGAATACGTAGAAACAATCTGTCGAGGCTTGGGTCCACAAGAACCCAGAGAAAATTCTAGCCTTTAATGTTGGCAGAGAAAAAGAAACATTCAGGGAAGCTAAAAAAGACTTTGCTGATCCGAGAACATCAGTAGAAACTACGCAACAACATCAATAGCAGTCGCAGTTACAAGAAACTTCGCCAGATCAAGTAAGTGCATTAACATCCTTTTTACAGAGTTGTATGAAGCTATTAAGAAACAAGAACGCTTTCAACGAGTTACAAAAATTTCTTCAGTCTTACGAATCTCAGCGAAGCTCTGATAAAGGAAAAAATGTTAATAGAGTTAGAAGGACTGGCAGAGAAATGAGGTTGCATGCTTAGATAGGAGAATATGATATGACTGATAACATTTTAGACCTGGGATCAGAAGTGAATGTCCTAACTAAGCAGACTTGCGAACAAATAAGAAAATCTATACTTGAATGGTCCCCTATACAGTTGAGATTAGCCAATCAGCAAAAGATTGTGCCTTTGGGTAAACTCCCTAGTGTACTAGTAGATATTGATGGAGTCAGTACCCTATCAGATTTTGAAGTCATTGAAATAATTGATGATATCAACCCCTATCTAGCATTGCTAGGAATTGAATGGGAAATAGACAATGATGCAGTAATCAACCTTAAGAAGAGACAGATGACTTTTGAAGGGAAAGGCTTGAGAGTCATAGTACCATTGGACCCTTCTCAAGGAGAAAGGTACACAAAACCAGTAAGAGAGTAAGATCATGATGTTTTAGATAATATTTACAATATTACAGCTAAATAAGAAGACTATGTTAACCCTACTACTGAAGATATAATGGATTGGCAGTGTGACAGTTCTTACATGATTGATTCAGATGACGGCCTAGAGAACTGGCACAATCGATTGTATGAGCTACATGGACATAGATGTGAAAGAATTACCAAGTCTCTTAGATGGCTTAGCTCCCAGACAAGAGCCTTACCTACATTTGATGGCTTGACAGACCCAGAAGAGTTTATTGTGAAATTCTCAGAGCAGGTACCAGATTCATAGAAAATGGAGACTCTAGATGCAGCCTTCAGAGCCACAGCTACTAGATGGTGGAATGGTCATAAGAAGTGTATTCATAATTGGGAATCTTGTCAAAAGTTTCTTCGCCTGAGATTCACAGATCAGCCTCAGGAGGTGCACAATAGATTTAATGGTAAGACTAGCCCTCATGAACACTTGGAGCAATGTTGTGAAGCGTGGAAGCACGTGCCTTGTGAAGAATGGGTACATAGGTTTGTACACACTCTAGAACCTGTAGCAAAGAACTGGTATGCGGAGGTCGAGCTTCACCATTTTACTGTAAGTTGGGATAATCTTGTTGATAGTTTTGTGCTTACGTTTTCTAATAACAAGGTTTGCCCTGCTTTAGACGCAGCTGTTAGGATGATCAATACTAAGGTGTTTAATGATAAAGAAACAGTCGAGCACCAACCTGATTGGAAGGAACAAGAAGCTAATGCAGTAGAATGTTATAACCTCACCATTGATGAAGACGAATACCCACGCAACATTAATACTCCTAAGTCAGAAGGACACTGCGAAGAAATACTGTCGAGGGTCGCAGCTCGAAGATCTGTTGAAACTGGTGCCATGATGTGTCGAAGGTATGTACTGTGTCAAAGATCGTTATTTGTGGCATAGCCAAAGTTACTGACTGTGCCGAACAGGAAAAGTGTGTCGAACCTCAAAATGCGACTGTTGGAAAAAATCAGATTTGGCGGTGCTGTTACGTTAACTACATTAACTACCTGTATTGATGAGATTTTAAGGAATCTAGCGCCGTTTGGACAAGATCTACAGCTGATCTGTCAGATTTGGTGTCTTCAATGCACAGTTATGGCAGATTTGATCGTTGGATTCTGTAAGAAGACACCCAGGCCTGCGAAGTTCGCATTACACATTTTCTCCAATTTACAGTTCTATCCATGACATCTGCTTGCAAAGTACAGGAATTGTTGAGTGAATTCAAAGAGAGGGGTCTGCAGAATTTTATGAGAAATACACCTGCATCTGTACCCCGTGAAGAGAATCCCATAGTGTCGATTCAACTAATGCAGACACAATCAACCAGGAAGAAGTTTAGGGCAGAATTTTGTTCTAAGTGGAACGAAGAAAGGAACTAGCCATCAGGAAAGACACCAGAGGATCCTGTGATGAATCCTCCTGGATAATTCGAAGACCTTGGTGAGGATAAGAATGTTACACCACAACATCCACCATATCTTCTACCTGTGCAAGCCAGAGTTCAGCTACCTCGACGGACAGCCAAGTTCATGTTACACACCCCTTCGCTGCCACATGGTGTGCAGTTGGTTGGAACTATGACAGGGAAAATCGACTGGCTTAAGTATGCAGACCACAATACGAATGATCGTGGAAAATTCCCTCACTTCACAGCCGAGAAATACTTGCATTCTGTCCATTATGCGGAGACTAGCACGATGCTACTGGAAGTGAAACAGTGGGCTGCCGACTTGGAGCAAGCTGGCCTATTGAAAATGCTCAATGTCCCCCACTTCAGTCGCAGCACGCAAGTGACCATAGTGGTCAAGAAGCTATTGCCATTGGTGCATGATGGGAACCTATGGATAGGAAGCCAGCGCGTTCCTATCGATGGACAACTGATCCATAAGATCACACGCTTGCCAAAGGAAGGGCCTGATCCTAGCATTGAGTTCATGGGAAAGAATGAAGACACGAAGTTGGCAGAGAGCATGAAGGAATGCTTTGGGCTAACGAAAGGAAAGCGAGGGTATCAAACCTTGACCATCCGACATCAAAACATTTGCTTCGCCACAGAGCTACTAGCATGCAAGTTAATGCGGAAGTATAGACTAAATGAAGTCTCTGCCCCGATTATCAGTATTGCTGCAAACTATGCCAAAGGCTATAGTTACAATTGGGCAGTGTACAGTGCCAAAGAATTTCTCAAAGATGTCCGAGATGCGTAGGAGAAGGGTAGACCCTTTCACTATTCATGGTTGTTAGTGCTTATTGCACTGGTAGGATGGAAAGAACCTACCGAGGCATAATTTGTTGATGTGCCTCCACACATGCCAAGCGCAGCAAGGTACACCTCTCTCTGGGTGTCACAGGATAAAGCCTTCCAGCAGATGACGAACTACATGTTTGCCTTCTACTTGATGAGTATCTCATATGAGATTCTGAAGACGCCACAGCTCAGTAATGAGCTCTTTTCTCAGTATGTAGGAGTGGCCAAATTCAGGGCTGACATGCATCATGTCTTCATCCAGGCCCGCACAGATACCAAGCACAGATGGTCGAAGCTACCATACATGGTGAACGAGGAAGACATCCTCACGGTAGTCAAGCAGTGGCCGGCTGAATGGATGAAGGATGTAAGGACAAAGCTCAACATACCAATCCCTCTAGTGACAGATGTGGGTGTAGGTCCTAGTCAAACGCAGCAGCAAGATCCACTAGAGGAAATTGAAGGGAAAAGCGAGTCGCAGGAGAGTGAAGGTTACCAGGGTGGAGGGGATGGAACAGAAGAAGAAGAAGAGTCGGCTAAAACAATCTCCAACCCCAATCGACCAGACAAGCGCAAGTCGCCAGAAGCAGAGGAAGTGACTAAACCTCAACCCAGAAAGAAAGCGAAGGCATCAAAAGGGAAGAATATTGACGAAGAACCTGTTTTGACGGTTGAAGAGCTTGACCAAGCCCTGACAAAGTCCACAAAAGAATTAACAAAAAAATGGTCAGAGTTGACGGCTACACACTTTGATGAGCTCACTGGCATAGCATAGAGAATTACAGAACTAATGGACTTAGTAGAAAGATCAGCGACTAGCGCTGTAGCAAGTAGAGCTCCAGTAAGCATGCAACCAGACACAAGACAATGGACAGCCAGAGATAATAGAGAACAAGTGCCAAGTACAACCCTCATCATAAATGATGCAGCATCTCACTCGCAGATGAGCATGACAGTTGGAATAGATTACACCAAGTTTTCGATGCCGGAGCTGCACCTTTTTCAATTGGCGATCATAAGGGAGATCCAAGCACGAGATAACTACTCCCAAGTGCAGTTAGAAAATTCCATGAAGCAGAGTGAGAGCTTCGCAACGCAATTGGAAGCAGCAGAGAAAAAGAAGATGGAAGCAGAAAGCAAGCAGGATGAGGCATGTCGGAGTCTCCCTGACTTCGAACTACAGGCTGAAGAAGAACCACAGCAAACGATAGTCAAGGTGAAGGACTATGCACAACAGTCTCACAGCCAGATCGAGAAAATGAGAGCAGAACATGAGGCTCAGATTGCACAGCTTCAACTTCGCATCACTCCTGAGAGTCCACCAGAAGTCAAGGAGTAGTGTCGTAGAGACATTCAGGCCTCTGCCACGAAGATCTCAGATCTTGTAAGCAGTGTAGTAAAGATGATAGAGGAAAGTTTTGAGGCCTAGGAAAACTTACAGGAGAACCCAGAAGTCACAAAACTGCAAGAGACCATCAAGCAGCAGCAGACAGAGCTAGATGCAGTGAAAGCAGAGATTAAGACATTGCTGCCTATACAGAAGATGCTTAAGGTAAAGCAGAGCAATGAGCTCCAACAATAAATTGAGGCATGCAGAAGGAAAGAAACACTATTGGTAAACTCTGTGCAGGCTCTTATTAATGAGGCCTTCGAGCTAAGCACTACTGCGGATAGCCAGCTCAAAGTTTTGAAGGAGTATGATGCATTTGCATAGGAAAAGGCCAGTGAAGCATCTACAGCAGCAATGCAGGAGATAGTATAAAAGGAGCAAGCAGCTGAAGACATCTTGCGTAGCCTCAACAAGCAGTTCACTATCTTCACCAAGAATATTCTCCCTCCAGAAAAGCAGTAGAGTGTCCCAGGATGGGACACTGGTGAGTCTTAAGGTCCTCTTGGGGCTCGACCTTCAAGGTCCTCTATTTGGGCAACTCCGCGGTTTTGGTGCGAAGCTTGTAAGCGGAGTTGCGGCACAAAATAGAATTAGGGTTGTTGGGGTTGGGTCGAAGCCCCTCTTTTTGTAATTAACCCATGGTTTGAACTCATGGTTTTTAAGCCCATGGTTTAAGCTCATGGTATTGTAATAGTGCACTTGTATAAATAGGCACGTATGTAAAGGATTCAGGTTAGAATTTTAAGGTATGATGATGTGATGCGAAGCTAAGGCCTATGTTTTGTAAGAAAGGTTAAGTCCCAGCTGTGTGCATGGACGACCTCTGCAGCTGTGTGTGCAGAGGGTTTTTGGTGATTGAGAAGATCTACAACTGAGTGTGTAGATATCTGCAGCTAAGTGCGTAGCTTTGGGGGATTGAAGAGATCTGCAACTGAGTGCGTAGATCAGAACTGTGGTTTTTGTAAAGAGTTGAATATAAACACAGTTATGTGGACGTATCCCCTACACTGGGGGTGAACCACGTATATCTTGTGTCGTGGTGGTTCTGTTGTTTTTTTTATTCTGTTTATGCATATGTTAAGTAGATAAAGGATAAAGTAAGATAAGCTGTTAAATAATAACTTCGCTATGAATTCCCAGTTAAGGGTTGAGCAAGTAAGTGTATGTTTATATAAACTGCGAAGCTAATTAAGTGAATGTTGAAGCTATTTATTGTAAGACTAAAGGTACAGTAATATCCCTCTTTCACTTGCAGAAACCTGATTCTGCAGCACCCCATAGCTGTTTCGGGTGAGACTGCGACCTGTTCACAGGTTGTTGCCAAAAGGGCCAACAATGTGGGTCTTTTGTTGGTGCAAAGATAAAAGGATAAATCCTGGGTCTGCCCATATCCCAATATGGTAAACAGGCATGGGTTGACTTGACCGAGGAATTCTGGAAGCCTTTGATTACATACATAACCACCATTAGTCTCTTATCTAATTTCTGGATTCTTTTCATCTTCCTTGAAGAGGCACATGCATACATCATTCTTGATTGGATATGGGGTATTAGCTTGGGGTCATTGGTTTTGGGGCGTTGGTAGTCCTAATTTGATCCACTTCGCGAACGGATTACAAAATGTCACCTATGGGTTTTACTTCCCTCCCTCCCCTTTCCACTATAGAATGTGAATATTATTGAGGGCATTGCAAACACTATTGGTAGATTTGTGGCTATGGATGAGGACTTTCACCTTTATTTCGACAAAAGAATGGCTCGGGTGTTGGTTGAGCTGGACATTTCTCATGGTCTTTCTGCTAAAGTGGAGATACTATGCTTGGAATGTCTCCTAGTACAGAAGTTGGACTATTTGCACATGCCTTTTCACTATAGTCGTTGCCGAGAAACTCGACATCTTCGACGTTCCTACCCCATCATCATGGTCAAGAGCCCCTGCTCTAGTCTTGAAGGTTCTCTAGTGGTTAGAGCACCCATTGAACCTTATGCTTCGGATCACCCCAAATTTGGTATTTATTCACATTCCTTGTCTCTCTTTGAGGATGTTTCTGATACTATGCTGGTTTCTTTAGATAGTATGGAAAAATACCCTCCTTCTATGGGTTTAGATGTTTCGATTTGTGCTCCTGAGGGCACCCAGGGTTTGATTCCTTCCCCTCTTTTTGACTCCTCTGACGTGAATTATTCCCCCTCTGGCAATACCTCCTTAGAGCCGGCTCCCTCTTTGTCTTCCCCTGTCACTCCTATCCCTCACTCTTCCCCTTCTATGCCTCCATATGCATCTCTGGTGGATTTCCCACCACTTCCCTCCCAATTCCTCCCCCACTTCACATCCCTACTACTTCCCCCTCCTTCATTGATCCTTCCCTACAAAAATATCTATCTATTTTCTCCACTACCACTCCCTCTTCCCTTCCACTCTACACTTAAACTCCGTTCGTTTTGAAAATGTGACAGTTAGGAAAAAGAGGAAGGATAAAAGGAACCTATCAGCAGATCTTTCCTCAGCCTCTCCTCCTTATATTCCCCTCTCAGTACGCATCAAAGATGATGCTAGAGGACACTCTTCTAGGGGACTTAGAGTGACTAATCCCCCCCCATATTCCCCCTAATGTTGATCCTCTCTCTTAATGTCAAGGGCCTGGGAGGTAAGGCCAAACAATGTATCCTCCATTCTCTTTTTCGTTCGGTCCTTCCTGATACGAGACTCTTGTAAGAGACTATGTGTAGTTCCTTCCCTGCTCTCCTTGCTTTCTCCAAGCTCTTACCTAGCTAGGAGTTTTGTGCCATTAGTGCTTCTAGTCTCTTAGGTGGGTTATTGTCTATTTGGAACCCCCATCAGTTCAGATGTCGTGCATTCAAAATTGTTGTTGGTATCCTCATCAAAGCTATTTTTAGGGGTTTGAAGGATCCCATTGATATTCTCAATTGTTATGGCCCTTACAAGAATCGGGATATTTTCTGGGAGAATGTCTGTAAGGGGGGGGGGGTCTTCTCGATTATCCAAACTTGATTTTGGGGGGTGACCTGAATATTACCTTGAGTGCTTCTGAGACTTGGGGGAAAAGGCTGTTATTGACCCTCTCTTGTCACACTTTAAACTCTTTTTTGGCTTTCTAGGGATTTTGGACATTTCTCCCCCCTTTGCTGGCCCTACATGGAGGAATGGAAGGGTTGACTCGGATGGGATCAAGAAGAGAATTGACCGATTCCTTATTGCTTCTTCTTTGATCCCTTCTCTCCAGGTTCATTGGATGTGGACTCATCACTTCAACATATCTGACCACTATCCTATTTGCGTGGAGTGGAATAAATCGGTTGGGTCCTGTAATTACCCCTTCAAGTTCAACCGATCCGGGCTGAATGATCCTGACTTCACCACTTGGGTTACAAAATAGTGGTTCAAGCTATCTGCTTCTTGTTCTTTCTCTGACTATGAAATTCTCACTAAAAAACTCCATCCCCTAAAGAAGAATACTAAGAGCTGGATTAAGGAAAAACTTTCCTTCTTGGAATCTAAGTCCCATAGGGTAGACCAAGACATCTGCTCTATCCTCTCGAATTCAGCCTTTGGTATCCTCACACAAGATGAACAGGCATCCCTGACTTTGCTCTGCAAAAAGAAAAAGCAATTATATGACCATCTCCTTTTGACCTTGCAGCTTAAAAGTCGCACAAAGTGGGCTCTCCATGGGGATTCTAATACTAAGTAATTTCATACTCTGGCTTCTAGCAGAAGGAATCTGAATACGATATGGTCTCTTATGGATGAGGATGGTTATATTATTGAGGATGAGAATGCTCTTAAATATCTGGGTCTTGGTCATTTTTCTCAAATATTCCATGATGACAAGAAAACCGGTTTGCTCGAATAGCTTTTGGTGGTCTTGTTGTAGCCCAATATGATTTCTCTTGAGGATGCACCTAGTCTCACTCAAACTATTACACTATCTGAAGTTGAAAGTGCCCTTCGCTCCTTCGAGAAGGATAGGAACCCTGGCCCTGATGGATGGCCTATTGAATTTTATCTGGACTTTTTTGACCTATTAGGTAATGACTTTCTTTCTGCTGTTGATTGTGTTAAGGTTTTGGGATGTGTCCCTCCTACACTAAACTCTACCTTTCTTGCATTGATTCCTAAAAGGGAGAGTCCTTCTTCATTTGTTGATTTCAGACCTATTTTCTTGTGTAATATGTTATACAAACTGATTTTGAAGGTTATAGCTGTTAGATTGAAACCACACTTGGACTCCCACATTTCTAGAGAATAGTATGGGTTTCTCAAAGACCGACAGATTGTTGAACCTATTGGCATTGTCCAAGAGGCTCTCCACATTGTGAAAACCAAAAACACATATGCTCTCATATTGAAGTTGGATTTGGTAAAGGATTTTGATAGATTTAATTAGTCTTTCATCCATCTCATTCTTATCCAAATTGGGGTTCCTCTTCTTGGGGTTAATTGGATTATGGCCTGTCTCACTTCAACAAATTTTGCTATCCTTATCAATGGCACGCCCTCAAAGTTCTTTAAATCCTCTCATGGTATCTGACAAGGCTGTCCCTTATCTCCCTTGCTCTTCATTCTTGTCATTGAAGGACTCAGCCTCATGATTGTAGATACCAGGGATCATGGTCTCATCAAAGGCATTAAGATTTCTTCTTCACTTGCCCTAATGCCTCTCCTTTTTGTTGATGACGTTATAGTGTTGGGTACTAGTACCCTATCTGAATGGATGGATTTCGAGGTCATTTTAAGTACTTTATGCAAGGCTTTAGGGATGTGCATTACTGTGGGAAAATCATGCTTTCTTTTCAACAATCTGGATGTTGACATTGGTACCAACATTGCTTGTATTCTGCCCTATAAAATGGAACCAATTGCTTTTGGGATCAAATACCTAGGATATCAACTCAAGCCTCTGGGGTATAGGATTAATGATTGGCAATGGCTGGTTCAAAAATTTGAAAACAGAATTCTTCACTAGTCACACAAGCTCCTCTCGCTTGGAGGCCATTTGATCCTTGTTCAAGCTATTCTAACAAACATACCTATTTACTGGTTGGGACTTCCCCCATTCCTGTATCTGTTATTAATAAGCTCAAAATTATTACTTTTGCTTTCTTATGGGGCTCTTCTGGTAATAAAAATAGGTACCATCTGGCCAATTGGCAGCAACTCTCTTGGCCAAAAAAATGGGGGGTGGGGTATCAAGAATTTACTTTGGTTAAGTATTGCTTTAAGACTTAAAGAAATTTTGGATGGTACTCCAGAATGACGGGTTATGGCATTAGGTTATCATGAGAAAATATCTAAATAATTCCTTAGTTGTTGATTGCCTTCGTGGAAAATTTTTCATTCTCGTGGAGCCTCTGTTATTTGTAGGGGATTCTTGTAGACCCTTCCCTAGCTGGGTCATGCAATAGCTTGGCAAGTGGGTAATGGAAACAACATTCTTATTGGCATTGACCCTATCGTGGGTGCTTCACATTCGTTGTCATTTCCTTCGGGGCTTCTTTCTTACTTAGAGGATCTGGAGATTACCTCTCTCGCCAGTGCACATAACTTACTTCCTGATTCTTGTAGCTATTGGTATACAATAGAGGACCTGTGTGTTGCAGGAGAGTGGAAATTGGCTTGGGAATCTTTCACATACAGTCTAGAATTGGGAGGTATTCATTTGGATGCTCAATCTGATACTCTTATATGGGCTCACAATAAGAAGAATGGCTCGGTTTCTGCAAACATGGTATATGAATACATTGTTCAATCATCAAATCCGTCGATTGGTAGCAGCCTTCTCGATCTCTTCTGGAATGGTACTCTGCCCAGAAATATTTGTTGTTTCGTTTGGTCGGCCTTATCGGACAAATTGCTCACCTGGGATAATCTCCAGAAAAGGGGCTGGATCGGCCCTAGTATGTGTGCACTCTGTTGTGCAAATGATGACAGTGCACAGCATTTATTTGTACACTACTCGGTTTGGAAGAACATTCACTCTATTCTATATGAACAACATCACATTGTACCTTTGATTCAATCTAGTAATCTCGTTGAATTTTTGGAAAATTGGACTGCCAGGTCCTCCAAGCACTCCATGTGCTGCTATCTCCCCTTCTACATCATGTGGGTTTTATGGAAAGCAAGGAATTACTGTTTATTTAAAGAGAGAAAGTTGTCTATTCTCTGTCTGGTCCAGCATGTCGCTTATTTCTCTCAGATGTATTACCCTACAACAAAGAAGAGGAAAAAACCTAGAGTTTTGGGACTTGGTCCTAAATACGATTACCCTTGTGGGTTTTTCGATGGTGCTTCTGCAAATAAGATTGGAGGCATTGGTTTCTGCCTATACTTGAATGAGTCACATTCCTTCGAGTTTGTTGTGGGGGTTGGACAATGCACCAATACAAAAGCAGAACTAGTTGGGATTTGGGCTCTTCTGCTTTCCACCGAAATGATGGGGATTCCTGGACTCAGGTTTTTTTATGACTCCTCAGTCATCATCAACTGGGAAAAGGGTAATGCTACCCTTTCTACACCTGAACTCCATTCCCGGTGTCAGGAAACTAGAAAGATTTGCACACACTTTCTAGATTTGTCTTTCTACCATATCTATTGTGAACACAATCAGCAAGCTGACCATATTTATAAAGTTGTTCTTACTTTAGCTCCAGGATTTGGCTCTTACTCTGAAGTATTTTATGGTCCTTTGACCTCTAAGGACAATTTCAAGCTCTTTTGAGTTGGTGCAGGAGCTTGCTCCCCCTTTCTTATGCACCCTATTTTATCATGTATGGAGCGGGCTCCTTTAGATTGTTGATTCTATGCTCTCTTTGTACACGGTAGATATGGGGTAAATTGACATATATTGATGGGTATTTATGACATATTGGATGAGCATGGGGACCTCCCCCACAGCACTAGTTGAGTTGTGACTCTTATGGAAGATTGGCTGTATGCCTCACTTTTGTTCCTCTTTTATGATTGTAGCCCATAACTTGGCCGGGATGTACATATGCCCTTTGATTCTTAGCCCATAACTTGGGCGGGATGTACATATGCCCTTTGATTCTTATGAATATCAAGGACAAGTTTTTTTCCTTCTGAAAAAAAGAGAGAATTTTTTAAAAATAGTTAATAATTCTTTTTTTTTTTTAAATTAAAAGATGGATAGAAAAAATATCAATACTCAAAATCAAAATTAGAATAAGAAAGTTTGATGAGTAACATTTCAAAAAGAAGTAAGCAACTGAAAAGAACAAAAAAGGAAATGAGCTACGATGACCATATTATGACTTCATAGGTCAAGATATTTGGAAATAGGTAAAAGGAAGACCTTGTTTTATGAAAAGTGCTCGGAAAGGTATCATATTAAGATTGAGACTTTACAAGGTTGATAAATAATATTTACAAATTAAAAAATGTTAAATGATTTAGTCATTATTCATAGTGAAATCTTGGAGGGTGATGAAGATTCTAAGTGGAATATTGGGGTGATGGAAGACTTGAAAAGACAATTCTTATATTGATTCAAAGTTGGGAGGCCCATAGGTATTTTGGTGTTTTTCAAACATACTTTCTAATATGAATACAATATTGGTTTAGTATTTTGTATTGCATATTCTTTAATATGAATGGGATATTGAATGGGATATTTATAGGGAAAAAACATGCTTATATTGTTAAAAAAAAATTATGTTGAAAATATAGTAATGTTAATTAGTTATATATTTTTATTTAAAGATTTATAAATTGTTTTATTTATGGGTGTGTGTAAGAAGTTGAGGGACCTTTTAGATGTAATTCTATTATTTGGAAACATGTTCATGATACATAAAAACACAATGCGCTCACGTTATGTAATGTTTGGTTTCGTTAATCTCAATCCTGCCATGTCATATGACACATAGGTTAGGCTAGAAAAAACCCGCACGCGTTTTATACTTATAAAACATGAACGTCTTTTATAGTTTTGTATTTCTATAACGTGGACATGTTTTGCAGTTTTATAATGTGCAAGTGTTTTATAGTTTTGTAGTTCTACAATGTGCACGAGTTTTGTACTTCTATAACATGCACATGTTTTCCAATTCTACAAGGGCGGGAGATGTAATTTGAATGTAAACATACCATATCACTTTCTTGCATGTCACCAATAGTCCTATGTGTATGGTTTGGAGTTTTCTTCGATAATATAAAACATGTGCTACGGTATATGATAAACCATAGCTAATTGGGCATTTCTTCCATTTTCTGAAGAAGTAATTGTTTACGCACTCGTTATACTATGCTACACACAATAGTTTTTGACGAAATATTAAACATAAATAGTATTTTTTCTGCATATTCTAAATATGTAATTTTTATTAAAAAATATTATATTTTCTTTTTTTTCAATTTCTATTGTGTCCTAACTCAACTCAAAAATCATGTTGTTAGTAATTTTTCCATAACTTTTTCAATTCTTAATCATTTTTAAAGTAAATTATATGGTGCACTAGAAGACACCGACCTCTACACTCTATAAAAAATGTATCTCATGATTATTTCATTAAGACCTTCAAGGGTAGCACCCACAAAAGAAGTACCTTTTTGGAGGAATGATCACTTAGATAATTAAAAAATAAATAAAAAGTTAGTAATTTTATTTTCGAAAAATAGTTTTGCACTAGTGCTATATGTTCTCCACATGTCTGCGAAGTGTTGTCTTCCGAAACCATCATTTAGGCCCTCAAAAGCTGCACCCACAAAAACATATACCTTATCATTTGCCTAAAAAATAAAAACTGGCTCTCAGAAAAAATGAAACTTGACATAGTTATAAAAAATTTCAATACATAAACCTTAATCTTATTTAAACATGATTCAATTTCATACATTTAATCTTATTTACTCAAAGCAATATATTTTGCGTAAGTATCTCAAAAAATAGAACTATGCAGATGGATGATTTTTTAGTTTTCTATTGCATCTAACATGCCAAAAGTGACCCTCAAAATAGCTTGCACTCACCCTTATCATTAATAACATATATATAAATTTGTTGTTTTGATTTATTAAAAAATAACTTTGAAAACCTAGACTAAGGTTATGAATATGATTTAATCCTAATTTTAACACAATTTGTATTATACATCATTATCTTACCTTAGCTTATGTTGTGGCATTTATTCTTTTTATTTACAAAACAAAAAAGAAATGATATTCATGCATGTAAATAGATATAAATAATTTAATGATTGCAAGGAAAAAAATATTACAGCCGAACCACCTTTGTATAACAAACACATAGTTATATGAACCAAAACAAATCTACATTGTTATTGAAACCATTACTTAAGTCTTCAGACCTCTGTATAACAAACACATAGTTATATGAAGCAAAACAAATCTACATTGTTATTGAAACCATTGCTTATGTATTGAGAAATGTAGTTTTTTTCCATGAAAAAAATCGCTAATATAGTCATTAAAATAACATATCACGTACTTTAGATTCTTTTACAACATTTTCTCGTGTGATTTTTTTCTCAAGAAGTTGAGAACAAGATACAAGATATTCATGCTAAGATTCCTCTATTATATCTATCTTTCTCAAAACATTACAAAGAAAAATTACACTTTCTTTTTATCCCAGAATTTATCATCTTACATAGTTATCACATAATGGTTTTTTTTTTTTTTTGGGGGTCAACATAGAATAATACTAGACTCATTTCCATTCTGTCAAAATACATTAAGAAATGTAGTTGTAAAACCCCGACTATAAATATAACAAATAACCTTCTATATAACGCACAAAAAGACACATTTTGTAATTTATATACCAATCTAAATGTACAAGTTGTAAAACTATGAACATGATGTTCGAATTTCCTGTATTAAACCACAAAAGCAAATAGACGAACTAAATCTCATGGAAAGCAATAACAAAGTTTACTAATGAGTCGGGATTAGAGTTGGAATTTGATGGGAATTTACTTGTTTTTGGACATTATTTTAGTTAAATATGAGTAAAATTCTTCCAAACCTGTTTTGTTAAATGGTTGAAGTTTTTAGTAGAACATAATTTTGATGGTTTAATTTCTTATAAAACTGTCTTTATACCTCTCTCATTGCCATGGCCCAATGCGCCGACCTTGTGACCACTGCTAAAAAGTGGAAAGAGTACCATGTACTCTATTTAGAAAACATGAACAATTTTGAAATGAGCAAACCACATCAGAATCGTGGGATCAACTATTAAATTGAGCATTATTCATCGGGTAATCTAAGATTTGGTAGGAGTCCATTGAATTAAATGCTTTGCTAATCTGATATTTGGTAAATTGTGAGGCCTGAATCCATATTCAAAGGTAGAAGTCTATCAAGTAAATAGTCAGAACAAAAGATTGGCAGAATATGTTCTTGTACAGTTTAACAATAAGTACTCTTTGTCACGTGAACGAAGCAGCAAGACGGAATTTAATTAAAATTTAGTCCATGTTAAAGTAATGTTAGATTTCCATTGTATCTGGTTTGTACGAGAATTTTAAATTTCACCGCAAGACATATAAGCATAAAACACCGCGTATGTCCTTCTAGGACAGTGAGACTGGTGAGTGGAGGACCATCACATGTGACAGATGTTGAGAAGCTATACCATTTATTAACAAATTAACCATCGAGGAGGTTTCTTGTTCCACTTCCAAGAGCTGGTTGTAATATTTCTGTAGTTACTATTTTTGGCCTTTTCTTAATTGTATTAGATAATAATTGGATCTCAATTTTTAGGCCTTTCTTCATTAAGAAGTGATAGTTGTTCTAATCTTTAGGACGAGAATGGGAAGGGGAACACCAGTAGAAGGTAGGTTACGTTGTCTAGGCGAAGGATTGGATTGGATTGTTGAATAAAGCTTATGAGCTCTCGCTACTCTGCGACTCCCAAGTAGGACTTGTGGTTTTCTCCCGAACTGGGAGGATTTATGAATTCTCCAGTACTGGATATCTATGTTTCTGAAGTAGTTGCCCTAGCTGATAGACTGCTTTTTTTTGTTTGGACATGTGATTGTTCTCTAAATTTGCAGATATTTTTGGATTCTTGAAATTTGGGGTTTTATTATTAATGCTAGTTTTTCTAAATCATGTTCTATGCTACCATTTGGATTTCAAACAACTTATCTAACAAGTCAAACAACTTAAGATCCAATCATTAATGAGCCTCTACTTTTGGATTTTTTGATTCTTGAAGTCTAGGGTTTTTTTTTATTGATGCTAGGTTTTCCAAATCATCCATAAATAATTGTCTGGAGTTACTCATATTGATATTGATAAATAATAGTTATATTGATATCTACTAACATAGATTTTGGATGGTCATCCCAAAGAGGGATCTATTTTTTTTACTTCTAAATTTTTGTATATATTTTAATAAAATTAATTCATTATATATTTAAGAAATCAGATTTCATATAATTCACTTCAAGCTCTACATTTGACAGTAAAATGCCGAGCAAAAAATAACTTGAAACTGAAACATTGTAATGACGCTTCTGCCAATTCACTTCAAGCTCTCTATTTCCAAGTAAAATGTCTATTGTTGATTGTATGTCATTGGATCCGGTAAGTGTGTATGGGAAATTTTGATATGGGAATGCTACCAACACTGGCACGGTGGAGGGTTTTGCAAAGTTGACCCACCAATGCGATATTTGCATTGAAGGAAACTGAGAAAACCCCTAGTTTACAAAACTGATGCACAATGAAGTCATTGGGCCATGAAAATGTGGTGAAGAGGCGCCCCTAGAGGTAATGGCATGCCATGAGATGAAAGGAATCAACGGTTCATCAATCCAACCTCTAGTTGTCAAGTTATGTCGAGTTGAATGTTGCATGAAAATGTCGTTCAGGCACACTTGGTGACTCTCGGTTTGGGAGCAAAAAAACAAACGGAGCAGCAAGATTTCATGCCATTGGCTCCGGAAAGTGTTTATGGGAAATTCTGATATGGGAACACTACCAATTTTCGCATGGTGGAAGGTTTTACAGATGACCCACCAATGCGAGAGTTGCATTGAAGGAAATTGAGAAAAACCCTAGTTTACAAAATCGATACAAAATGATGTCACTAGGCCATGCAAACGCAGTGGAGAGGGACCCCTAGAGGTAATGGCATGCTAGGAGACCAAAGGAGTCTATGTCTCATTGATCCAACCTCTGGTTGTCGATTTATGTCGAGTTGAAATTCTCATGAAAATGTTGTTCAGGGACACTTGGTGACTCTTGGTCTAGGAGTGAAAAAACAAACAGAGTAGCAAGATTGCATTTTGTTGGCTCCAGAAAGTCATGTATGGGAAATGTCGATATGAAAACACTACCAATATTGGAACAGTGGAGGGTTTTGCAGATTTGACCCACCAATGTGAGAGTTGCATTGAAGGAAACTGAGCAAAACCTTAGTTTATGAAACTGATACACAATGAAGTCACTGGGCCATGAAAATGTGGTGGAGAGGGTCCACTTGAGGTAATGGCATGCTAGGAGACCAACGAAGTCAACGGTTCATTGATCCTACCTCCGGTTGTTGAGTTATATCAAGTTGAAAGTCACATAAAAATGGGGTCCATGCAACCTTGGCAATGATGCACTAGCCCTGCAAAACCCTATGTCAAGAAGACATGGGTGGCTTTCCCATGGTTACCATGCCCAAACACACCTGTAGGAGCTGATGAATCAGAAATTGCCACCCAATTTGGTTTTTGGACCCCTGCCTTGAATTGGCTCAAGCGTCCCTGAATGGATTTTGTAGGTCTGCTACAAATCACCATAGAACATTGACCATCACTCTAATCGATGAACAGTCGGTTCCATTGGGATCGTGGCACACGATTATGGCTAGGGTTTCCTCCTCCTCCCCGCCAACTCCACACGGCCCGGGCATGCCTCTAGTCTAGATTATGCAAACTACTAGAAACGGTGCATCGGCCCTGTCCATGACTCATCGTGCATGTGAATTGCATTGTGTAAGTTGAAGGAGGAGTGGTTAACAGATATAATTAGTCATCTAGTATAATTTGTCGAATGTTTAGGGTAGAAGTGGTCAAACATTAGGCTAGTGTGGTAGTGGAAGAGGAGTGTAAGTGCAATTACCCAATCTCATTCAATACATCCATCTCGATCCTCGCTATTGGTAATTGTCTCCATCAATATCTGGTGCTATAAATTAGGCAAGAAGTAATGTACCTTGGTTGAGTTCTTGTTTGATATTGTCTATAGATGGATGTTCATGCCAACAATCAAGTTTGTGAATTGATAGACCACAAAACGTAGTCTATAATGCGCTAATACATGCCCAATAGTTCTTTTTGATTTTCCATCTAGTGTAATATAATAACCCTCAACCAACATCGATCCAATAGGAAATTCATTGCCTTCATCATCAATCAATGATCTGTTCAAGATTTTTCTACTTTGAATGCATTGTGCCAACCAATAATCCATTCCCCATTCATTGTCTTTCGGAGAAACAACTGCATATATGTGTCCTGGTTATACAAGATCTGAGATATGGTAGTAGTCTGTCAAAATTGTTGACTGTACCTCCTCTAAGTGGGTTGTTTCAACAACTACATGTGGTTCTACTCCAAGTGACACACAATCCCAATCATCTACCCAATCCATGAATTCACATTCATCCCATTCACCAGTGCTACAAGGGCTGCTAAAGCAAGAAGTTTTTGCGTCCATATTTCAAATAGGGGGTTGTTTGAGATTCGAACTGAATGAAATCCATGTGTTCCTTGTACTGTGCCACAACTATAGGAATGGGATCAATCTATGGCAACCACTTGCCAAAAATTTATGACTTCCCTTCCTGTTGTCTTGATGTATGTTTCACTTTAATTTGATCTAACATTGTTGTAGAGCACCATTGAACTATGGATTGTGCATCATTTAAATGGGGGTTTCTAGTAAACCTCATCTCCTCCGTTTGTAGTGTAGTCTTGATGCATGCACTGCCTCGTCATGCTCACCTTTGTCATGCCTGGTCTCAAAGTAGTTCCATATATGCGGCACATTTTAATTCTTATGCAACATATTCATCCTGTGGAAGACTTGGGCATTTTTGAACTAGCCCGCAAAACCATCTGACCATATCTAATGTTGATCCATCTGTATATCTCCCTGCTTAGTTGATCATAAAATTTGAAAATAATGTTGCACATAATGCATATCATGGAACCTGTCATCACTTATGTAAAAGTTTGTCTCCTTCTGTATTATCTTGTTGTTAATGCTACTCTCATGGACATGCCTATGGGTGAATCCACGGACCTGGGTAACACTTTTTGGCAAGCGCATTTCGGAAAAAACATAAAAGTGCACCTTGGTCGAGGGCTTGTTAAGCCCTCGACCGAGGTCTTAATACCTCGACTGAGGGTTTATCAAGCCTTCGACCGAGGTATTTAAATACCTCGACCGAGGTATTGCGGGCTTTACAAACCCTTGGTCGAGGTATTTAAATACCTCGACCGAGGTATTTAGATACCTCGGTCGAGGTTCATACCTCGGTCGAGGGCTTAAAAAAACAGACTTATCCCTCATTCAAACAAATGGAAAATTTTTTGTGCCTTGCAGAGGTGTAAACCCTGCTATTCCTAGCACATAACTGAGTGGAGTTGATACCTATAGATTCACCAACGAATATTCTATCCATTGACGTATCATACATGCATTTTGGCATTCATATGATATTTAGTTTTTAATTACTTCTAAAACTTATACTTAGAAAACCACACTGCAACTTCGAAGCAGCTCAAAGAAAAATCCGCAGAG